>SSSI01009821.1:0-40825 GCA_004796505.1 Oryzaephilus surinamensis
TGCTTTGTGTACTATTGGGTGACCAACGTATTCGCCTGACGGCCTGTAATTTGCTATGAGCAGTAATGGATTATTTTCCATAAATTGTTTAAAACTTTACATTACATTTTATAATTATATAAAATGGCATTACTATTATTATTGTCTATAATTAGACAAATAAAACAAAGATGATTGATTGAATATTATTTATTAAAAGATTACTTTATATTACAATAAAATATAATTATTTTATTATTTGATTTCTTATTATTTTGATACAATAAAGATGTTATACATTTATTTTTGATTTATTTCAATATAGCAATAATTCTATAAGTAATTAAATTGTTTTACTTACCTGTTTTCTTGTTCGTTTCCTCAACAATGATTTTCGTTTCTTTGTTTACACAACGTAGAGTCCTAACTGCTTATCTAGACGATCACACTTTTATTTGGCCAATATTTTATTTGAATATTAATTTCTTTTACGCGCGCTTTTTAAATCCTGGGTTGAACCACTACAAAACTACTTCTATATAATACGTATATGCTACAGGGAGCGTACCTAGAAAGAAATCTTATTAAAGAGCATTACTGTTAATTACGAACAAATGAAAAGGAATAGAGTGTTTTGACAAAAACAAGGGTATTAACGTTATTTCTCTGCAAAAGCTCATGTTTGTTTAGTCTATATAGTTTACATTTTCGTTTTTGTCATTCGCTTTCCTATTTTAATGTATAGAAAGAACTAATAAAATTATTTATAAACATACCATATGCATATATGCACGTATGTATGTATCAAAAACAGCTTTTAACCAGACACCAGTTTTAAAATTAAACAACCCATTAATAAATTTGAAAATATTGATTTTTAAAACCGACCAGGAGTTTTTAAAGCATATTTGATGGTGGATTTAACTAAGAATTAGTAATAAATAAAATATAATAAATTCATACATATTATGATATTGTAACTTTGTTATTTATAGCACCTTATTTTGTAGTGTATGTTTTAAACATGAGTGAAAATACGATGCATTTAATGAAAAATAATTTTGATTTAGTAGAGATTTTTTGAACTAGAAAAAAACTGCACATTATGTTGGAAAAGTTAATAAATTGTAGCTGTAGGGAGACAGGCATCATACACGCTAATAATAATGTCATATTAAAGTGAATAAACATATGGTACAAGCTATATGGATGATAGTCTGTTAGTGACATACACAGAGAAGATTAATGTTTGAAATATTTGCTTAAATTGTCAAGTTTAGATTTTATATTATTTTAGATTATTACGGGATATTTATTTTATAAATTCAAATATTTATTGGCAAATAAAACGTACACATGTATACAATAGATATAATATAATTTATAACTGAGAAATATAGTATGGAACATTTAAATCTCCAATTTGTAAAGTTAAATCATTTTAATCCTTTGTAACCCATTGTTGAGGATTATAAAATTTGAATATAATGATCCAACTATACATACACAGTAATATTAGATATGCAAATAAGTGATGAAGTTTTTAAGTATTTAGTTGAAAATCAACACTGAAAACACGAAAAATGCATTTGATTAATTTTTCTTATGAATATATGTATATTGCTAAGTTAATATGATGAACTTGTTCTAACGAGTTTTATAATAGTTGACTATACAATTTTTAAAAAAAATACATAAAATATAAAAATCTATCATCACAATTATGTGGACTAAATGGATTAATGGACATAGAGGAATGACGAAGTGTTTTTAATTTTACTTAAATGCATAAAATTTTTAAAATTATTACGATGGTAATATCTTTGTTTTTAGATTTATTAACTTGTCTGAAAGAGTATCAAAATATATCAACCAAAATAAAGTTCATAAAACATTTAGCTCAGTTGAGATGAAAGCTTTTCAGTGTTAAAAAAATCAATAAAAAAATTGTACCATACAATAATAATATAATCAAAAAATATTTGCGTTAAAGCTTTATGTTTAAACAAAATTGAATAAAAATTTTATTATATTTTATGAAACACATAACGCTATTGAATATGTGGTGTTAAAATTTTGTTGTTATGTAATTCTTAAAATAATAATACCAAAAAAACTATAAAATATCATTTTATGCCCTTTTTTTTATTATCTTTGGTAGAAATTTAACGATGTTTTTCTAACTATAAATATGGAAAATTATGAATGTGTTTTACTGTCATATTGATTTAAATGGACTTGTAAATTTCCTTTATTGAAAAATCATTTTTACCATTATGTTTTTTCTACTTTATCTCAATAACTAGAAACTTTAATCAAATCCTTGCTAGAATAATAATTATCTAAATAATATTTCGTGATTGTTGCTTTAACAAAGGACAGGTGCATTTTTTTGAATATATGCCACTCAAAAAAGTCATTTGCAATTATAGTTCATAAGTACTGTTTGATGCTGTATGTTGTCAATATCTCATAAATTCTATTTGTTGTCAATTTTCAAAATGACTAAACAAATGTATCCGTTTTAAATTACTTTATGAAGTAATTATATTAATCAGTCGTTTGACATAAACTTAATTATTTTTCTACAATTGAAAAAATGTTAATGATAGACGTTGGCGTTGAAAACAACTCGTTTTCCGCATATAAAATAAGAATTTTCACAAAATAGCATTTTTGTAATATAACTTTATGCAAATTATATCTGATATCTCATCTCCTGTCTATCGAAGAGCCGTTATCAGATGAATTTCATGATTGAAAGGATATTAAAAAGAATGAATGTCTCAAGAGAAAAAAGTCAATTTCCGTAATGATAATAGCATTCATTACATAATACATAATAGATTAAGTATGTGTATTATTAAAAAAACCGATGTCATCGATTTTTTGAAAGCGTTTATTAATTTGTTACCTTAATCCTGGAACAGCATGTACTGTCTGGCCATCTTCTAATAACCATTCGACTTGTGGAGTTGGCAAGCCATGTGCTGAACAACTAACCTGTGACCCTGTAGTATTAGAGAATGTTAGATGGGCTGGGGGCTCCAACAGGAATGCAGGTCCGTGACTTTGGGTATACACCCCTGTAAAACGTGAACATAATACTAAATAAACAAAATGTCAGGGATTTTCATTTAGGGCTTCATTATTATATAATATTTTCATTTATTAACAAAATAATACAAGTACGTGTTTTATTTATTTTATACAAGTTTGTATGTTTATATTAAGTATTTTTAAGTACATAATATTACGTTATTTATATATACGTACATGTATAATACGAACGCATGAGATAATGGACGCAAGTGTAAACAAATTTTTTTAAATTATGTATACCTACGATTTGCAGAGCTTTCTTTTGTAACACGAAAATTAGTGAATACTAAAATTTAAATAAATTAAATTCATTAAAGAAAATAGTTTACAATAAGAGTTTGTAGAAAATTTCACATCGTCTCTAAATATTGTAAACGCCATAACTTTTTGATAAGATTCAGATACCGAGATGAGATTTTACATACGTACGTGTTACCTTTGTGTGTAAAATGTTACCTAGTGAAAATGGGCTTGATCGGTGCAGGCAAAAAAGAATTAGTTTATCGTTTGATGATTTCAGTCAGTCAAATGTCAACATATAATTACGTAATACGTATGTATCTTATTTGTGTATATACTGGTATGTTAGCTGTATTGAAAGTATTCAGTTTAAAAAAAAATTGAAAGTTCTAACAATTTAGAACGATTTGCGAACTGATAGGTAATTGTTTTTCAATGAAATAGGACACCTTGAATCGTAATTTGATTACAGAAATCAATTGAGACTTGTTTGAGTCAAGCAAAACGATATAAATAATATCAAAGTAAAATTATTTTCCTAACATACTAAAAATTTCATTTCAAATAAAAGTGATGTATTAAACATCAGAACTAATTTTCGTTAGAGAATATAACACATTTTCATATATAAAATTCATACGTTTGTGAATTGAAATTGTTTTCACTTTTAATATTACTAAATTTAAGTTAAATAAAATATAGATATCTACTTTAAGTATAATAGCTACAGAAAAACGTGCATTCATGGAATTTATATTAATATAAAGGTAGAGTACCTATATGTATACTCGCATGTATATGTTCTACATTTAAATAGTTTTTCATGAAGCTTTTATGTTTATGAAAGAATAACATTGTCATGTTATAATAGAATATTCAATATAACTGAAAGAAATATTTTGTAATTGCGAACGAATTGGTTAACAGTAAAATTAATTTTCATTCAATGAAAGTTAAATGAAAATAATCAAACACCACAGCAGGTATACTTTTTACGTGGAGTGTATTACAAAGAACGTAGATAAATTTTTGATAAGTAAAAATAATAACTATACTTTATATTCAATGTAGTTTTCAATTTAAAATAAATTGACTCAACAGCAAATTTAATTTTACAAAGCAAACATTCACTTGAAAATTGATACGGATTTGTAACTTGCTAGGCAAATAGGTACTTGCGGTAGGAAATTTTGAATGTAAAATGATGATGTCTAAAACACTAAGCAATATTTGTTTATCACTTACAAAATTTAATTAAATTGCATACAATATTAGAAATAATGTATATTTCGTATAACATTATAATGTCAAAATGGTTTTAGATACTATTATTTATTTTGGTCAAAATAATGTCCATTATATAATGAAATTACGTGAAAACATGTATTCCAGGTGTGTTATTTTGTGTTAACATGTGCTTGAACAATTATTATTGTACCTATCACAAGTTTGTTGATGTAATTGAACATACATATATATGTAATTGCAATAACAAAGATACTCTTATACAAATTTAATATTTACTGACATTTTTATTCCATCTACATACCTATTATTAATTTAACACCGAATTTGTTATACATAAATACAACATCCTATATTTTGAAAATGAATTTAAATGACCAGCCCAGATAAAAATTAAAAGTTGAGGAACCTCATTTAAAAAATTCTATGCATTTTAAAGTGGTATACTTTGCAAATATTTTTTTTCCTCTTATTACACCAACATAATAAATTTACAGTTATTAAAAAAAACTGTAAAATAGTTCACAACATATATGCATGTATATTTAAACTTTCGTTTTCATGCAATTATAAACAAATTATTTAAGAGAGAGTGGTTGGTTGGTTATATGATGGAACTGATGAAAAACGATGAAAAAGAGGTTGAAAGGTGGCAGTTGAATTTAGAAGTAACATGTTAAAATTAAAGGTAGCAGTTGGTTATAAAACCATTATTGCAGTTGAAAGCTTTGCTAGCTGGTCTTTCAGTTTATGGCAAGTTCATATTCATTAACATACCACTTTAACAAAACAACCCCACATTAAAAAAAAGCTCATACGAGTTGTACTACCAGCAAAATATTTTATTACGTATGTATATTAACATGAGTTCATATTTAAACAATAATTCTTCATATTCTATTCACGTAATGTTAATTTTTTAGTAAATTTAACTAGAAACATTTTTGTAAAATTATTCACCAAACAAATTAGATGGGATATGTGTTAAGTAATAAATTTATATATGTATGGCTGTGAGTGTAATAAGATATTGAATAGGAAAAAAGAAGAAAGTAGGAAACACAGGGAAAAAATTCTGTATGGTACCGCAGCCATAGTTATTTGAAAATGTAGACCTCACTTCATCATTGAAGAGATCACGTAGTAAATGAGATAAAACTGTTATCGATTTCCCGTTTCTTACAATACATTTCAAGAGAGTTCTAGATAGCCGCCGGAGGTGATAAACCGCTCCCGGCATGTGGTGGTGTTACATTCAACCATCTTTTTCCGGAGCTAAAGTCACAGACCGTGGATGAAACTATGCTTACATGGCTTTCCAGGGAGTTTTTCTATTATTTAAACTATTCCCCAAAAAGAGATACAAAAAAGTAGAAAATACTTAACACACAATGATTATTCCACAAAAATATTCATGTATAAAATATATATATACATATATACAAAATTAAAATTTTAATTAAGCCCTTTGCATATATAAAATATGTGTATTTTATTTTTGGAAAGTTTAATGATAAAACTTTTATTTAAGAGAAAAAAGTTTGCAATTTCAAGGTTGATTTTTTTTTATTTTCATTAAATTTAGAGCTCCATTTTTAAAGATATACGCTTTTATTTATTAATAAAATGGTTTTTTTATGTGAAGAAAATATTATTTGAATCTCCAATGAAATTTATAAAGCAACCTTATGGAACACGAAGATATTTTAAGTGAGTTTGAATATAACATATTAAATAATAGTCCAGTCATCTCGTTGTGGTACTTTTAGACGTATATATCATCTTTCTAGTATCTATTTTCTGAAGAGTATGTTTGGATGAATATGGTGTTTGTGGAAAAGTAAACCCTCATAAAAATATATGATACGATATACTCGCGTTGTATGTTTATAGTTAGATAAATATTTTTCAAAATATAACTTAGAGGCAATGTGCCAAAGCAATTGTGTAGTCGATGTGACATAGAAATAAAAAATGGTAAAAACGTAGTTATGGTGGTTTTATATTAATTATTTTCATTAATACATCGCCATATTTTTATTGTCAAAAAAACGTGGCTTTATGGGTAGTAAAACGATAAAAACTGATTATATGAGCCCCATGTTTCCATTTACACATTGTGTTCTTTATAATAATGACACCGTAATACTACCATTTTTATAAAATAATACTTTCATTACAAATGTGTTCCAAATTGTAATTATTTATAGAAACTAATAAAATTCCATCAGAAATGAAAAGTATGTTTTATTTAATATGTATATGTAATACTATAATATGTATAACTAACTGTTGAAAATTATCAAAAATATTATTTATATTTAAATTTATTTTTGTCAAACATAAAAACGTCTCATTTATTTTTATATATACATGCATACATGCATAATATGTATATCGTATATATCGTATGATTATGATCCATGTCACTTCATTTTTATTTTAAAGCACACTTCTATTCAGTTATATGAAATTCATTAAATTCAAACAATCTATTTCACAGGATTGCATGACCTACATTGTTCCATTTTTCATATAAAACATTGACTACGAATAGTAGTATAGGTATATCTCCAGGTTTATAACACTATTTGATTTGTCAATTATTGTAAAAGTCCAGTTGGATTCAATCACTATTTGATTTCAAAATACATAATATGTAATTGTTTTAACCAAAAAATCTCATTACATTGTCTGATCTAAATGAATACAAACAAAAATAATTCAAAAATGAAAATGTCAACGTTACAACGTCAATTTAATTTGAGTATCTGAAGTTTATTTGAATTTATACCTAATATGTGTATATGTTATAGTCAAACACCGAATCTCTGGCGCTCCTAGGTTTGACTAGTCAAACCCAGAATTGACGGAAGCCATCAGGCAAAGCGCAAACCGCGGAATAACGTAAAATTTCGACCTTTAACTGATGTTTGTTTAGGCAAACAGATTATTAGATAACATAGGTTAGCCTAGGTTAGGTTTGGTTAGTAATCGTTAGTCAAAGATAGAAACATGCTACTCTTTTGGGCTTTGACTGTGACTTCTAGTTAGACCTGAGGTTTGACTAGTCAAACCTAGGAACGCCAGTGATTCAGGGTTTGACTATGACATATACACATATATTTTAATTTGTTATTGATTAAAATTACTCTCTTATTGTTTAACGAATCACAAAATTATTTAGAACTTAGGCTTAATCAAACAATAGCTAACGTATATATTTAATTATAAATTTTCGCAATTATTAAAAAGGATTTTAAATTAAATAAAGACATTGTTTATTCATCTTTATTTATATTGTTCTCATTTAAGATTTTGCACAAAATAAATGTTACATTTATGTTTACATACATATATTTCCTGCAGTTAAAATTATATTTACTTATGTATACATAGTTCTTACAATAATATAGTTATTGCATCTAATAATTAACCCTATAGTAAGTATTGAAACCCGTTTAAAAACATGTATTTATTCAAAAAAATTGTGAAAAATAATATTGTATGAACTGTTTTATTAAAATTTTACTAAAATATTCCGAAAACAAAGTTGATTGGTGTGATTCTTATTTAAAAAAAATTTAAAACAAATTTTTGTAGACTAATACATTCTTATATTGTTATTACTTATTTTTATAAGTTTAGTTTTATCGCGAACGCATTTAGTGAAACAGGTACTGTGTAACAGTGCCTTATTATAAAAATATTTGTTGATAACTAAATATTTATTTAAATTACATCAAACTGATCAACGAAGAAGTATTACAACGTACCTACATATTCTTTATTGTGTTATGCATTTAATATTCATTTTCAATTTTTTTTTGTAAAATATGTATACTAAAATAACCATTAAATGCTATTTTTTTTATTTATAGCACAGTTAGGTTTATTATAAGGGGTTGGTATATCCAGTAAGCTCTTTAAATAGGTAAAAAGGTGAAATTCTATATTATTTCAAATATTAATTAATATTAATTAATTTCATACATTAATATATTAAGTTGTTGTTGCAGAAATATCATTTGAAAATACTGTAGATTTTTAAAATCTAAATCAAAATCAACACGTGTATTGAAGAAATTTTACGAAATATCTAAGAAAAATAAATCTAAAATAAACATGTAAAAAATATTTTGTTATGAATAATATTAGAATATTCCTTTTATATATAACCTACAATATACATATATATATTTATAAATGCAATATCCTTTGAAAACGTTTCTCTAGCTAACACTAAATATATTTTATTGAAAAAGCTCCGTCTATCACAGTCAAAGCGATGCAAATATAGGGTAAAACGGGATCAGATGCATTGTACAAATAACCCTACAGTATTTACCAATTTCAAATGAACTATATCTCGTTTGAATATAGAAATTATATAACATAAAAATATTTTTTAGAAAAAAAGAAAACGAATGAATAAATAAAATGTTATCCAGTTTTACCCCATAAAACATATCTATCTATCTATATACATACGTATTTGTATGTAGGTATTTTGTATATACAAAAATTTTTCCATTCGGTAGAGAAACGTTCCATTTAGTCAGTTATCCAAAGTGGTTTTATTCAAGGATACGAAGGACTACACAGCTTTAAGATAATGTCCCTAGGGCGGCAGTAATTAGAGAGAACGGATCACTTTATATCGTCCAAAGGCGAAACGATCCACCAAATAAAAAGGAATATAAGTAAGCTTATACTATATATATATATATATATATATAACATTGCTACGACAAAACCATATAATAGGTAGTCTGTTGTTTTAATTTGTTAAGAAAATTAAACTCATTAAATTCTGTCAATTTTCACAAAGGTAAAACGTATACAGAATATCCAATATAATTAATATGTAAGGTTTCCCGATATTTGATACTAATTACATGCATGTTATATTGGAATGGAAGAACGAAAAGAAACAACTTATCAAATATAGTTAATCAACTGAATTTCAATATCAGGAAATAGAATGTATGCGGATAATATAACAGGAAGAGACAAGATAAACAACGTTTTTTTTAAATAACGTTGTTATTTTAAATGAATCAATTAAATAAATAATATACATGGATGATAGTGTTTTTAACTTTTTATGCCATATGTAACACAATATGTATTAAAACAAATGTTGTATAGGAAACTAATTAACAATGTTGTCAGCGGTATATTATTATAGTAAAACGGACTAAAACGACCTTATTTCTAAAGTGAAAAATTTGTCAAAATCCTAATTAATTGAAAATATAATTAAATTTTCACATCGGAGATTTTCTTAAACGTTCACCAAATTATTAACGACATTAATAACAATATTATTTGAAGGATTTATAGTAATGTTTGTTAATGAGTTAGATTATTTTGGGAACTTGGCTATGCATAGGGCTTCTGCTCATCAGTTAGTAATTTGCATGCGGTAATTCAGTTTAGGCTGTGTCTATGTCGTCATCCAAGCTATGGTAGATTAAACATGTTAATATGAAATTTACACATCGATATATATGGTTGTAGTCAGAACCAGTAATGGACTATGTATATGTTATGTGCCATCACGTTATGTCAGCTAAATAACATTTACATAATAACTTAATTTCTATTTCAATAAAATTTTTATATTTTCTTTTTTCCTGTTCGATGACAAAATTTATGCTGTCACATAAATGGAATTTTTTATTTATTAAAATTTTCTTTAATCAATAAATTCTTGTATATTTAATAACATTTCTCATTTTTCTATGTACCATATGTATTGTTAACAGTAGTCCAAAAATTGTTTTTCTGATGTATACATTTTACTAAAATAATATATTATTATTTAATATAACCACCATCAATCAATATGTCAGAAGTTTTTTAAAAAAAAATTAAATAAATGTTCAAAAACGAAATGTTTTATAATAAATGTTTAAATTTTTCATGAAAAAAAACAAGGGTTATTATTTGTGAATTTTCATAGTTAAAAATTGGTACTTGAATGAATATACAATACATTCATATATATGAGTCGTTGATATTTGTTATCCAATTTAAGAGTATAAGAAAGGGTAAGAAATATATGTATGTAGTTGAAAATGGTAGAAAATGCTTGATCTTTTCCTTTTACCATCTCTTTCTCAATTTTATATATCTTAAAGAACATTGCGCAGAGAGCAAACAATCAGCAGGGGTCCAATATTTTATTTTATTCATGGTTTCAAACAGTTGGTTCATCATCAATATTAAGAGGTGCCCCGTATATACGCGAGCGTCAAATTTTCTCCCATTTTATGTATGTATATATCTATATATGTCTATATATAGCCGACAATACCAATATCTTCATCATTTCTTATGCATTCAATCGAGAAATTAAAGCTGCTTTTAAAACATTCCGATATTCAATTTTGACAGGAACATTATTGAATCGTACAATAACATATATGTATATGTACTTGTATGTATACATATATATAAAATTTATACCAAATAATACATTAATATTGAAAATTAGGTACTTACCAGAAATAATGAGAATAAAGTCAAGTAAGAAAAATGCGTCCATTTATAAGACGTTTATATTTCACCGCCAATACCTGAAAAATGAAATAATAATAATTTAACATTAATTTGAAACTATTTAACAAACATGTCAGTTATTACTAAATCGATTCATTTCATATTCCACAGAAGCCAGTTTTAACACAAATTAACTCCAGATTAGTTTATCATGGAATTAATCAGGAGAATATTGAAAATATATATGCATATGTATTGTATCTGTTACATTATTGGAATTTTTAAGATTTGTGTGGAAACAAATATAATTGTTTAATGTTTATAATGTTCGATCTACTGGTATCCGTCATTATAATTGTGTTAAATTGTATACATGTACAAGATACAAACACACTATATTACTCTAGAGTCATTAATGCTTGGTTTAAATGCTATATGAGATGTATAATTATACCATACCATATAGGCACATTATAATTTGATTGAATTATTCTAACTAACAATCTATCAAAATGTTTTTTCAACATGAGGGGCATTGTGTTTTACAAATTAATTATAGTATATTATTGTTAATGTTATTAACATGTTATTATTGTTAAAACGTGGATATTATTGCACAAGAATTTTAATTAAATATAAAAAAAACATTCGGACACAATTTATGAGGGTTCAACAAATATATTTTATTTTCTCAGTTAACAAAGATAAATATTTTGATTGCAGTAAAAGTCCTAAGAGGACAATTTCCAACTTGATTACAATTAATGAACATTTGAAATTATTTTTTTCGTTTATTTATCGTATACATAAATGACAAAACGTGTTATATATCTATGGACGTATTCGTTTTTGGTAAATTGCCAAATACTGGTAATAACATTTAAAAATGACCAGTTATTTTATCGACGGATATCCTCTTTTTCACACACCAAAAGAAAATTTATGACTCGTATACTAACCAAACATTTATCGCAAAAAAGGAACGAAATAAAAATACAGAAGAAAACACATACATATAAAACTTCTCATTTTCTTAGTTCGCACTTTTTTTCATTAGGTAAGGATACATTTCTAAAGCAAAATAAATTATTCTAAAACATCAATCAATGTCCAAAAACATCTTAGCTAAATAACTTTTTGTTTGTTTCTATTTTTTTTTCGTAATATTAAATAAGATTCCTAGAATACACAAAACTTTATTGAAATAATATCATTTGTTTTTTATTTACTCAACATAATTACATAAGACTTGTTTTAAATGCATTTTATACGGAGTACGCAATTATTCATAAGACGATTATAAACGCCTCAGTTGGACGAGAAACTCCTGTAAAATAGGGGAGAATAAGAAAACCTCCCGCCCGTTTCCACAACCACCCCCGCACGAAAACACCCAGCCGACAACACCAAACACCGTCAGTGCTTCTATATAGTATAGTAGTATATATAGAGGGTTTTGGAAAAGCAACAAGTGTTATCTTATTATTATATGGAAGTGAATATAAGGCTGACTAAATCAGTTCTAAATGAGTTACCGACTCATAGTTCCGGAGTTAGTCCCGTTTTATAAAATAATCTAATATGATTATTCTTTACAAATTTAGTAAATATTATAAAATACACACCAATATTCATAAAATATAATGCAAAACTAACTGAAGCAATATTTGAAATAACACAATGGAGTTTTCTTATTTACAAAACTACTTTTCTTCACATTTTCGTTATAGTTGTGTTTCTATATAAAAATTATGAACCAAAAATCTGTACTTATTTGTTAATAATATGAAAAATACAAGCTTAATTTTGAATTTTAACTTAAATTTCGTCCCCTCGGTAAACCAACCCCTAAAATTAAACTTTACAAGCCTCGTATAAGCTTGAAATGGCCCTGATATTTAAACAGGAACACAGTGAACTGTTAAAATTGCTTATATTGTATATATTTATAAGTTTATAAGAAAATATATTCTAAATTAAGCGTATTTTAATAATTGCGGAGCTTTTTCACCGGCGCATTCTCCAGAATTTAAATAAAAAAATAATATATTTTTATTTAGACATTGTTATAAGAATATTAGTAAAAAATTTCCGGTAATATTAATACAAAATACATTTTTGTAACTTTTATAAACTGGTTTGAAGAACCGTTAACATAATATAAATGTAAAACAAAATATAAAAAACATATATCCGTTAATGAAAATGGTACTTTTTCTCTAAAAAAATGAAAATGGAATATAAAATGAATGTTATATAGAATGATGGGGAAGGCCCACAAATACAAGTCCCTAAAGCTCCATCATACAATGTTAAACACAAGTTTGAAATGATTTAGGTATATACAGTCATAATCATAACTATAGTTAATTAATATGGTTGTTAACTTCAATTTACTTTTTTTGCATGAAAACCGTTGAATTTTATGATAATATAAAATAAACAATATTTACAATATTAACAAAAAAATCAGTTATTCCCAGAGAATAGTATTTTCTTTTATGTAAAAAAACACTTCCACATCGGATTAAAGTAGTGACAGTTTATTTTATTAACAGTTTAATTGATGTTGAACAGTTGGAAGGGTAATAAATCTTTGTCAGATTGTTTTAAAATTTGAATTTGTTTTAGAAGATAATATTATACATTCTTATCATTAAAGTAGTGTTATGAAAATTGATGCATTTTAATTATATATTAATCGTTTGTTAAAATAGATTAATAACAATCAGAATGTAAATCAATTGAAATTAGAAATATAGGTCAAAGGGAAATGTTTCCATCAAATTGACTAAAAATTTTTCGTCGAATAAAAAATTCTATAATCTCCTGTTTAAATAGACGTATACACATATATATGTATATATAAAATGTTTTATTCATTCATTTGTGTTAAATTAAATTGGATTTTAAAATGATCTTTTAGTAGTAGGTATTTGGTAGTATTTTGGATATGAATTTCAATAGATTGTTATAAACAAATTAATGATGTTTACGTTTGGCTGAAGGCAAATACGGACTTGTTAAATTACTCTATCTATAAGTAGAAAATGGATGTAGAAGCACTCTGGAGAGCCTAACACAGGGATGATGGGAAAGTATCAATATACTGTTAAATTCGCCTATATACATATATATATATATATATATATATAGGTATATATTCGACTGCACTTTGCAAGATGAACATATCGATTTCTCTCAGTAATCTACTAAAGTTACGTTCAGAATAAAGCCGAAATTTAAACCCCTGTTTGGTTTTTTATTTTACTCACGTCGGTTTTTCTTGTTGCCCCTTTCTGTACTATACTATTTCAAAACTCGCTATAGACGTGATCTTTTCCTTTTCACAATTCTATTAAATCAAATCTGAATACGAATACATTTTTCAACTATTATTGTGTATCAATTAAAATTACATTTTCATACAAAACATTTTACATTTGTTTGAAAAAAACCATTAAATCAATTGTACATAATTCGAAAAATTTATTGAAAAGTCAAGTGCAAGAAATGCAAATTAATTGTGAGTGGGTTTGTTTACATAAAAAAAGTGATGATAGAAGATTTTTGTGTTTATATACATATACAAAATGAAACTCGTGAAAAGGCACGATTTCAATATACAGGCTTTCAAACAAAAGTTTATGTTTGAAGATCTATTTGTTATCAATTTTATTTCAGGTGTCTGTATATATACATTTCAAATATTGTAAAATAATTAAAATTGACTATTGTTAGTAATAATATTTTCTTTGTTAACAATACCATTTTAAATGAATTTTCAAATTCTTATATAGAAGTGTTGAATTCATTATCAATTTAATTTCAGAATTATAAGATTAGGGAAGTTTTGATGATGTGGCAAGAACCATAGATATTTTGTTTGGGAAATGTAATTTTATTCCATATAACAACTAGGTACTAAAATGTATACCTATATAGTTAAACGAAAATTGAGTTTTCATCTAGTTTTAATTTTTGAAAAAAAACTTCTAATTTAAATGAATATTTAATGTTCAACAATTACTATAATACCAACTTAAATTGTTTGTTGTGGGCTTCTGAAACTCGATTTACACTGTTAATTCGTTTTTATAATACTAATAATTATTGATTCACTTAAACTTTGATAAAGTCATCGATCTCTTAAACACCGAAAACCGTATTATATATGTAGAAACTGATAATGGAGAAGCTGTGTGCAAATGTTACTATTCATTTACAGATAAAGAAAGATCTTGTTTATAGTTGTGTGGATCTCTGGACTATTTACAGTGTTTATACATTAAGTAACTTTATCTCATTAACATGAAAGCAATCGTTGTACACATATAAGCTTTATAATGAAAAGCGAACATCGTTCTTATGCTTATCTCCTGCGAAATCAAAAGCAAACAAAATTTTGACACAAAATGTAATGTCGACAAATTCTCAATTTTTATTTCAATCTCATGAAAAAAATCATGTATGTATATACATATTAAAAGTATGAGCGACCGTTAAGGACATTATTATTCGTTTTGAATACATATATACACAATTTTAATAAATATATAAAATAATTACTATTAAAAAACTAAAAATACTTAATAAAAAATAAAAAGTAAAAGCACTAAAAGCTATAGCTTTTTTCCAGTTCATTTTGAATGCATATAGAACAATATAACATTTAACCACAAAAACACAGATTAATAAATATTCCTTACTCTGTGACAAAAATAACACTGTTGCCAACACAACAGTGTATATCTATAACACTATGAACTAGACTTTATATCAATATAAAATTTATATAAGAATTTCTATATAGGTAATATATTTATTATTTAGAAACTTCTATATGTATATGATATATAAATTTGTATATAAAATATACAATTCTATATATATTATATAGGTATGTATAAATTAACTTATATTTTATAGAAATTTTTATAAATTTATTAAAATTGTGTGTAGGTATATACATACATTCAAAACGAATAATAAGTCCTGAACGGCCCTTCATATTAAAGTACAATTCAAATAATTTAAATATAGAATCAATTGTATTTCGATAGCAATTTAAAAATTAAATATTTATAAAATTTTCAAGTGTACGTAAATTGTTTTCACAAGATGTAAATGCTTGAGGAGCACACACACTGTAGTTAATTGTTTACACATTTTAATGTACTTTTTTCGTTATATAGTAAATATTCTTAATGAAAAATAAACCTAAAAACAAAAACGTTATTTAATCAAGTGACTTTGTTTTTATTTTATTTTTCTACTGTATAGCTGGGATAGATAATTAACAATTTGGCCTTTATATTAAAGTTGGTACGTCCGAAGTCGTTTTGTTAATCTTCTACGGGCGCGCAAGACAATTTGGTATATAACGCAATGTTGTTAACCCAAGTTATATGTATATACGACAGCCAACATAGCCAATTTACTTCAATGAGTTTAATGAAACAATCTTAAGTTGTGCCACAAAATTGGGTGATAAAAACTACCAACGAATAATACACGTGAAAATATTATTCATTCACATGAATATTTCTTTTACACTGACACAAATTCACTTCTACTATCATTGTTATATTACAATATTCTATTATGTTACGTTTGGAATGGATATGGAAAAGTAAGCCACTTTTCACTTGTAAAACTTAAGGGATGGAAATATGAACATTTCCATCAACCCTTCATCTGTTAAGCTGTCTGCATTACTCTTATTTTTTCTCTACAAACTTATAGTATCACTTTTCAATTTCAAACATTATAAAATGTACTTGGATATTATTTTAAATTAAATATTTTACAAAGGATAAATTACTTTTAATTGTTTTCAATAATAGTTTGCAATACGAGAATATAAGTTAGAAATATTTATATATACACAATAAAGCTAAAAATAATATTAGAAATTCTAATTCCATATAATTTTAATTGGAACTAATTGGAAAACATCGTTTCCATTTTATTACTTATTAAAATTTGAACAGAAACTTGCAAAATGAAGTTAAAGTTATTTTATTTGCCACTAAATGACTTTTGCTAATTTACATTTTATTGTATTGAACACTGTATAAATGGATAAGTTGATCCTCATTCTTTTAAAACTGAAATAAATGTAAATTTGTCAACGTAATACGTATATATTCAGAATAGAATTACATCAAATTCAATTTTTGAATAAAATGGAGTCTTTATTACATTAATCGACATATATATCGGTTAAGTATTCCTGTTAAAAAAAATTGGCCTAAGCCCGTTAGGCAAAACAGACAATTATTATATATTTTTTCAAAATGGGATTTGGTAGAAAATAGATGTTGTAAGTAAAAATACGATTTTTCATCCGTTAATGAAATGTAATATAGCAATGATGAATAAAAGTAAATACAGTCTAGAAAACGGGTATAGATTTCTTGTATTTTGTTTAACGTATACATTTCCATTAAAATTATTTCAATTTTCAGTATTGATAGTACTGTATATTTAAAAAAATGTTCTTTGCAAATATATTTACGTGATAGTATACCCGTATTGAATGTAATTATATCCATTATGTGACATGAAAAATATTTATTAAAACTGATAGCTTTCATCTAGTTGCAAATACAAATGATTTTTACGTTATTGCTTCATACATCAAACGAGATCCAATAAAACGAAAAACGAATAGTCCAATATGGTGTTTTATTTTTTATTTTTGTATTTTTAGATAATGGATAACTTTGGAAATAACTATTATAATAAATTCTATTAAAAAATTTTAAAAAAGTATATAACCAGTTCAAATTGGCGGTAATACTTTATAAATTAAAAGTTCAATTTTCTATCATAATCCATTATGTTTTACATACAATATTTTCCTATAGAATTCTCTTTAAAAACTTTTCCTTATGTTGTATAACTTTATATAAACAGTAAAAAGTGAAATGTTCATTATAAAACTATAATATTCCACGTCATAAAAGTAAAACGATCATTTTATTTGGTTCAACTTCATTTAAAAGTAATAGAAGAAGATATCGTAACAAGTTAAAAAGTTTTTTGGCGCCAAGGGGTATCCTATATGTAAACAATAAGTAAAATAAAAGCAACATTACATAGTACAATATCCAAATAAAAAAATTATGCAAATTACCAACTTTATACGTTTGGTATAATTTTATTAGGCCAATTTTTGGTGAATGGATTATCACTTGAATATGTTTCAAATGTAACGTTTTATTATATAGGGTGCAAATTTAATTTGAAATTTTTATATTAAACTACGTATTTCAAAACATTTTTTTTTTTTCAAAAAAGATGGATGATGAATTTTTTGAAATTATCTGATGGCTGTATTATATTTATGTAATATTTTCGTTGTTTTTCTATAAATTTGGGCATATAATACATACATAATATATATAACATTTTATTGGACATGTGTTGAATGACATATATGAGTATGCTTTTGTTATCTACTATTGTTATAAAATAAATCAGTTACACAAAAGGGGTATTGTGTGTATTATGATATTATGACAGGAAAATCCATGAATCCCGGATATGTCTTCGAGATGTGTATCTTGTATCTTGGAAAATATTTTTTATATCATTAATATGAATTAGCCGCCAAGTATTCTTATATGGACAGTAAACACTTTCGTATTATCTAAAAAGGACCACATTTATTGTGGTTCTGTTTAATATTGTATAAACCTATTTAATTTCAGTTACTTTTATTGAATAAAACATGGCAATCGTATTATAAATTTTTATTCAGTGTTGGAATTGGAATTGACAAAACACCGAATCCTAACGATATTCGTTTTTTTTCTGAACTTAACTCTTAAAACGATTGAAAAAGCGAATGATAAATATCTACGTTAAACTAGCTTAAGACAAACAATAAAAAAGGGCAAGAAAGGAAAAAATAAAGAACCTATATATACCCTCGCTTTGCCAATTACGTTCAATTTGATTAGACAAAGAATTTCTACATCTGAATTGTTGATGTACATTTTTTTATTTGTATATTTTGTAATAAATAACGTTTTATCAAAAACCGATCCACACTTTTATATACTGTATTATACACTCGATAATAAATTATATTATACCTTTATTAGTTCAGTTAAAGATTATCTACATACATACATATATGTTTCTTTTATTCATCTGGGAATGTTATAGATGAACTTTCAGAAATAATAAAATGCCAATAAACGTGACTGTAAAATACAATAATAGTTAAAACTACATATAAAACTAATTCACTATTATATTAATTACGTCAACTACATATATGTACATACATATGTATAGTAATCAAATATTTTAATAAGCAGTTAATTTCTTGTAACTAGTTACAAAGCGTTTTCGTACCAAATTTAGTTTATATCGAAAAACGCGTTAAAAAGTTATTATTACAGTTGTACCAGTTATTGTTGTGATAAGAAAACAAATCGCATATTATAGTAAGCATTTAAAATCTTGAATGAAGTCTTATGTTGTCGGTAGGTATACATATAAATTTTGGTTTCTTTTTCCTACTCGCTTATTGTTATTCCAATATAAAATATACATATAATCCGATAGAATCCCTATTCTTTAGGAAAAATATAGAACGTATTTGGATGAGGTTTTTGCGCGAAACTTGGAACTTTCAATTCTTTAAAAGAAAACATTTTATTTATCGGATAGAATAATTTTAAGAATATGCATGTAGTACATAAAGTTGCTTTTATTTTGTATTAAAATATTATTTAATAACTTACCACCACGTGGACAGCGTCATCGATGAATGGGGTTTTATATATTGTTTGTACAACAAGAGTAAATCGTGTTTCACGCGCGAAATTCGTAACGCTACTAAAGCGTCAACGAAAGCGATGCCACCGACGCCGACGATGGCATCTTTTTCCTAGTTATTCCCAAATAGGAAGTTTGGTGCGCTTGTGTGATATATCCAGGTCCAGACCGCACCAGTGACTTTCACATCTAACACGAAATAGGAAACTAGAACTATATGTTTCTCCACTTATTACTTCAATTATAGCCTCCAGACAACAACCCTATTCACTTAATTGAAATCCACAATAACATATAACCATATGTTACCCATCTTAATTATTAAAACACTCTCAATTATAGTTTCAATTAATTTAGCTTTAACTTATTAGCGGTACAAAATACTAGCCCGCATACTGGTGTTTTGTTTTAGCTTTTTTTCATACAATTGAAAAGAAAATTCATGTTTGCAATAATAGAAGTTTTAAAATAATTAGTTAATGATTGTAATCCATACAAATTATTGTACTTTAAAAAAAATACATGAATTTCGTATATTGTTTACAAATATTCCTTTTATTAAATTTTCTCGAATAGAAAAGTATAGTTTGATTTAAATTCCTTTTTAAATAATAAAGAGCATATACTTTTCATTGCACTTTAAATATCTCGTTCTGTTATTAAATGTTGTTTAAAAGGGTGAAAGCTCAAAATTTAATAAAGTCCTCCACAATTCAATAACAAAGCTGTATAGAATATAGACTGATATTTTTTTTATTTTACTCATTATGAAGGGAATGTTACAGAAATGTTTAATTTACAGTTCATTGCTATAATTAAATTCTTCTATGGTAGAAATATTCGATATTGAAACAAGTACCTAATTAAGGGATAATTTTAATTGAAATACGTTAAATGAATGTACATAGTTCGTAATGTAATTGAAGTTTCATTTATTTTTATTATACGTTTTAATATCTTTGATATTTAACATGATTTTCAAACAACTATGGATTTTCAAGTAGGTAGACATTTTTGCTGTAAATAAGAACAATGTCCAACTATACTATAACTTTACAATCTGTAATTTTTTAAAAAAATTCAATCATGATGTATAAACTTTTTGCATAATCTGAGCATTCATGAACAATAGGTACGAGTATTATTACTAAAAAACAATTAGGTATAACTTTTATGACGTAATACAAATACCTACATATCTAAATTAAATATGAAGCTCGATTAAAGTGATATTTCTTTTTCTTATATTAGGCATTTGAAAAATTCATTTTGTCCTAATTATTAAAAGAGAAGCGCAAATCGTATTACATTCATTTTTAGTATTTCCTACCAATATTTTGCTTTCATTCTACCTAGGCTATATTTAATTAAAACTACCTATCTACAAGTGTACATGTATGAATGATGCTGAAAGCTTCTTTTTAATTTTGCTTTTCTTTACTTTGAATTATACAAAAACATTTTAAAATTTGTATTTATTCATATGAATATTACCTTAATTAAATTCACTACGAAGTAAATTTAAATTATTTATTGAAATCTTTTTGAACTTTTCTTTTTCATTGCAACAACTAAGTATAATAATTACAATTATTTCCTCAATATTTTTTGAATTTCCGAACTCAATTAATTACGATTACGACTTTGTATTATATTCAAATATGTAATAAAATGTAACAAAAATTTTATTTAATTTATAACAGCTATGTGAAATTGTCCATAAACAAACAAAAATGCATATATGAGAAATGTGTATACATGTACGTAGTTTTTTTCGGGAAGTCGCTGTAACGGTCACGGATAATAAATTTTTGGGTGTCACACAAATAATAATGAATATACATATTTGAGGACAATAGTGTGGATTCAAATCCACAGTTCAAACAAATAAAGGATGATAATAATAAATTTTAATTTTAATTTTTTTTTTATTAAGTTACGTATTAAAATGATTGATATCTTATTTAACCGCAGATTATGTACGAACAAATTGGTTTATTCAATTTAGACTTTATAAGTTCAGTTGTTAATTTCAAAATAATTACTTTTTTAAAACGTGTATAAAAGCTCCAAGAAGCAAGAATCTAAGATTTTTAGAAGTTTCTATTAGAAAACCAACAATACAACAACGTAAGCTTAATAGCTTACAAAATTAAATTTTCAAAGTTACATTCGTATTATATCGTATCAAATTAAAATAAAACAAATTAGTTCAAGTTTAATACATTTATTGTCATTTTCATTAGAATACAATTAACACTAAAACAAATTATTGCTTAATAAATATCTGACAAAGAAACTGTTTTGCGCTTTAAACAAAATTCAGTCATTGGGTTTTTATTGTAATTGAATATTGTACGTATTTTCTAACAATTTATAATTTTTACGACATATCCTGTAACGGATCAACATTATCTTGTGTTTGTTTCGAATGAATATCACGTTGTTCATCCCATTTTTGTAGTAATTCAATAACGGCCGTGTGTCCAAACGCTTCAGCTTCTTGTAATGGCGAATTGCCCCAACGGTCACGTATATCGAATGGTACATTGCAATGTTTTAATAAAAATTCAACACATTTAACATGTCCTTCAGCTGCAGCTAAATGTAATGCAGTTCTGCCATCATAATCTGCTAAAGTCATATCCATACCGGATAATTTATAACGTCTAAGACCTGGCAGGTCACCAGAAGCGGCTGAAAATAGTAAATTGACAATATTTAATCCTTTCGTTTCGAATTTATGCTTTCTGGGATCTTTTTTGTTTGAAGCATGCTTTAGATTATCATATCTGTGGAAGTTGTATTTTTTTACCAACTCCTGTAAAGAAAGAAAACAAAAAAAACATAATAAACGTAAATATGAAACGGACTGTTTAATTTGAATATAAATTTACTTCGCAAAATTGTACACCACGACAACTATTCCCCAGAGGATCCAATGGTGGTGACCATAAACATATGCCCATAACATTCGGTATAACAACTAATAAAGCCCCACTAACGCCGGACTTTGCTGGCAAACCCACTTTAAATGCAAATTGTCCAGAATAATCATACATCCCACAGCTATGCATTAATGATAATACGTCTCTTACACTTTCGGGTTTAAGAACCTTTTCCTCGGACAATGGGCATATGCCACCATTGGCCAGTGTTGAGCCCATAACAGACAATACGTCACAATTTACTTCTAAAGCACAACACTAACGAAAAAAACATATTTGCAATGATACATTTACATTTTAATTGAATTTACCTGAAAATAAAAGTCCATACATTCGCGAAATTTCGTATTTTCAGGAAAACATTTATGTTCGCGCATATAAAAGCCGAGGGCGTAATTTCTATCAGCCGCCTCTCGTTCTGATAAAAATACAGCATTATTAAAACCTAAATCTTCGCCACCAGCTAACTTCTATAAAATAAAAAAAAAAAAATATACCCATGTAAATGGTTACAAATTTACAAAGATTTACTTCGAAATAATTCATTGTAAAATCGAATTTTTCAGCTAAACTCATTTCAGGTCCCACCATGGTCTTTAAAAGTGCACAAACTAGTATTGCACCAGCATTTATCATAGGATTATGTGGCTTTTCTAAAATATAAATCAGTTTTAAACATTCCTTTTAAAATATATCGGACATTTTACTGTTATGATCTAGGATTAGTTCGTTAAAATTTCTTCCGCTCGGTTCTTGTCCAACATATTGATGTACTAAATCAGCACCAAGTAAATCTAATGCAATACCATAAGAAAGTGGTTTGCTGCAAGATTGTATAGTGAAAGGTAGATTAACATCGCCTACGGAAAAACGTTGGCCATCGATTGTGCATATACTAACGCCCCAATAATTGGGACTCATTCGTTTCAATTGTGGTATATACGATGCCACTTTACCATCTGTATTATCTTTGCATTTCCAATAAATTTCTTCGATTTCTTTACAGAAATCTTGAAATTCTGGTATGATAAATTGATGACGAAATGCTCTTGATATTAAACTAATATTAGGCGAAACTACTCTAAAAATATGTATATATATTATTTTGAAATTTAGAACAACAACAATTCTGGATACGTTTTAAATTGATCTAAATTTAATTTTTGTACATCAGGAGAATATTCAATGCTTTTCTTTTGTAATTTCTTTATGTTTTCCATCATTTCTTTCAACCTGGGATCATTTTTTCGTAAACCAGTCCTTCGTAATTCCTACAAAAATTCTATTTGATATAAATTAATAGAGTAATTGTAGAAATTAGTTACTGAAAGAAACTTTCCGATTGGTAAAAGACCAGTTTCTTCATCTTTGAACATTTCAAATAGAGCCACTTCTGACTGGACATCATCTTTCCTAAAAAAACATTGATTTAATGAAAGCTTTTTTTGTTAAATGAATTCTTTTAAATACTGTTTGGAAGATGGTCGTGGTTTTTAACTTACAAATAAATATAATTTGTGTCATGGATAAATGAAAGGGCCCTTCTGTAATAATTCGTGCAAAAAATAAAACTCAAATAATAAAAATTTAAAATAAAAACATTTATTTATCTATTAGTGAAGTTCATTTAATTTTGTATACCTTTTTTCGGAATGAAATTGTTGGAAACTGTCCTAAAAATTTCGCAATCACTTAAAATGCAATTTATTTTCTTATAAATAATGATTATTTCAATATATCTGTTGTACTTACTTTTTTTGATAATGTACTATAATGTAATGATGGATAATTTAATACTAGCTTTTCTTTTATAAAAAGTCCATTTTCACAATATTTTCTCAACTGATTTTTGCTTATATTGTTAAAGAAGCGATTTAGTAACATACTTTTCATATTAAATAATAGGTCGATATTTTGGATTTGATGCAATAAAGCGACGCCGTCGTCGGTAGCGTATCGAATTGAAATTTTATGGCGCGAAAAACAGCGCATGACAATAGTTTAAAACTTTTATAGATTTTTTTTTGAAATAAAACAAGCAAATTTAATAAGTTGTATCTATATTTATTAAAATTCCTACAAACTAGATAATAAAATAGATTTTCGGTAATACTTTGGTAATTTTTTAAAACTACATAAGAATAAAGACAATAATGCACAAAAATGAACAATACAAAAATATGAACACAAATTTGTGATAATAATAATTATTTTTCGTAATTTTGTACCAAATTTTATGGCATAACACAAAACACTGTTCATAATATAATTATAATTGCAAATCACAACCAAACATATAATACTAATAATTAAATAAAGATACATATATGTATTCTGATTATGATTACGTGTTGTTTTGAAATAATTTGAAATTTTTAGTATGGCAAGACTCTTTCGTTTATGTATAATAGTTAGAAAAATATTTTTATGAGCTATATGCAGTCTTAATGAAGGCTAATAATATATTATTTTATTATTGAGAGTGCTATACATTATTATTGCTATTTTTATTCATTGTTAAAAGTCCATTTTCACCGTTTTGTGAAAACACTGATGGTAAATAATTACCCCGTGGCTTTCTTATTGAAATATTTACATAGTATGATCATCAAATATTTAAAACAATCACATAAAGCTCTAAAGAAAAGGTATTCTGATTACCAAAAACTTTCCTGCTTAAAAAAAAACACAAAAATTCAAATATGACCAAAAAGAAACTTAAATACAAGTGCTGTGATAGTAAACGTAGTTTCTGTAATTTTGTGTAGTATATTTTCAAAAATATTGGGCCCTTAATTATATCACATTAATGCTGCTTAAGAATAATTTTCCATTTTATGTACACAACATTTCTGAAAAAAAAATTGTTATTAATGTTCAAATTGCTGTTTCGGAGTCCAAGGGTTGTCCAGTTGTATATGCAGGTGGTCCATTATGTAAAAAAGCCATCGACCTCATACTGTTCCTGTTCGATTGATTACGTTTTTGCGGAACTTGTGGTGTAGCTTGGCTATGAAAATGTTTTGGTGGTGAATAATTAAAAGCTCTCGTACCATGATAATTTGAGTAACTTGATCGCACCGAAGCTGGTCTGTTATTATACAAATCATCAAAATCTTCCGTTTCATTTAGTGATTGTGTTGACGATTGTTGATACGTTGGATTCGTATGCCCATTATTGTGTTGCCAATTATGTGTACTAATTAAATTATTGTTTGATGTCGAGTTGAAATAATTTGGTAATGTTTCAATTGGTGATGGACTAGCTGGACTATCGTAAGCTTGAATTTTTTGCTGTTGTTCTATTAAACGAGTTACTGGATTTTGGGGCATTATTCGTCTATTACTACTTCTCGTCGACGATCTTGGGTGGGAATGCCGCCGACTGCTGGTACTATGCCGTCCAGATGAACCACGTGTCATAACACTGCGTCTTTTTACACGCCTTGGCGTCATTGGTTTTGGTGATACTGGTGCAGGTAAACGATCAAAATCATTGTCACTGTCACCATTTCGATTTTCTATTTGCGAACTAAATTCTATCGAATATAATGACATACGTTTACTATTTTTTCTTGTTGCTGATTTATGTGATACTGTATAAAGAAAAAAGGAGTTTTCCCAATAATTTTGTTATTAAAAAAAAATATAACGCTTTTTATTAATTGTTTATTTATATTATTAGTAACTACATCTATTATGTTACAATTCTATATACAGAGAGCAGTTTCATGCGGGAAAAGCTTGCTAAATAGAATACTAAATCTAATATGTATACAAAATAGTTAATTACAATGGAAATTAAAAAAGCATGCTGTTAAAGAAGTTTTTAAAGGAACTATCTTATTATGGAATTTTTAATTGTAGACAAATATCACAAAAATAAAAATAATAACTAAAAACAAATAATAGTTTTACTGACTAGAAAAAAAACAACTCGTTGTTTAATTTAATCTAAATGTAAATAAAATTCATTCAAACAAATGATCATTATTCAACGATTTTGGACGAATAACCGACGAATTGTCCATTTTATTATTCAATGAATTTAAAATAAAGTCATGTGCAATTATATTACTACGATTTCTATTATTTGTAAAATGTCTTTTACTCATTGTTGTAGTATTTTTTACATTTAGATTAGCTTTTGTGTTTAAAGCATCGCTGCTCACGTACATCGGATGTAATAAAAAACTGTCAGGACCATCAGCTTTTTCAAAATTAACTGTAAAGAAATAATAATAAGGAGACTAAAACTAAATAATGCGAATTCAATATTTATAACAAAAGGAAAATGCTTAACAACGAACGGAAATTTAGATGATTTACATATTTTTCTTAAACGAGCAGTGCATTCCATCATTACCGTGACTTACCAAATAGTTTGAGGATCAAATCCACCAATGAAATCAACTGCAAGCATATTTTAGAAAAATGGGATCAATTCTTGACTGACTTTTATTATTTAAACTTGTAAAATTGTTTTATTTAAAAATCAACCAAGAAGTAATAAAGTGAATGAAATATTGTTAGTTATAGATGATTAATGAACTACAAAAGCACAAAAGCTTAGTCATATTTAACTTACAAGTATCATCTTCTTCTAAATACAATCGACTTAAACAAATTCCTAAAATACCATTAAGAACCTAAATAAATAATAATTGTTAATTAATTTTATATATGTTTGATATGATTTAATTACTGTGAAAAAGCATTGCAAGCCAGCTTGGAATATTTCAACATAAACATAATCAATTAAACAGTTCGTTATTTGGACATTTCCGGGATCTTCATAATTATTAATTTTTGCTTCACAGCCTGGACCTTCTTTCCACCAGCTACCGCTGGCATTATCCAATTTTAGAACTTTGTTTGTCTAAAAAATTGATGAGTAATTGACGGTATATCATTAAACAAATTTACACTATCACTTATAATATTATAAATTATATTTGCGATTAACTTAGCGATAATAATATTGGTGTTTATCGATTACTTTCACCTAACTTATTTTTAGTTTAGGTAGTTAAATTTTATAAAAATAAACATATTACATTACCTTATGATCTAGACCAGCTACATTTAAATATAAACAAATAATAAATATGTTCCAGCTTAACCAAAATATATGCCATAACAAATACTGAAAATGAATATATTTATATAATAATTATTAGTCATGAAATCATGTGTTTTGTTTTATTTCTGCTTACAGCTATCACATATTTAGGTCTATATTGATATGCACCAAAAAATCCAAATATAATAAATATGATTTCAAAAAAGTTCACAAGTATAGGAATCCATAAATAGCCCAAAAAATCAAACACTTGTCTTTCGACAATAGCTATCTAAAATTTTATGCATAGAATAAATATAATGTGGGGCAAAATTAGTTTATTTTCATATTATTTACCATTTGTAAAACACATATTGTTAGAAAAATATATCTTCTCGTACAAAAGCCCATTATATATATTATTTTTGTATATTTTATTTCATAATATTTGGTGATATAATATTAAAAACATCCATTTTACCACCATTTCTTTGCACAATAATTTTATTTAAATATCACTACATTTACGTGTACAATGCATCAATTTAAACGCAAAATGAACTCAGGTACCTGTTAATTGATGCAGTACACCTTGCTCTATTGTTTAATTTTTTTATACAAATTTCACATCACATACTGAATGAATCGTTTTTCTCTACTATTTAGTTTCGTTAAGTGTACGTTTGAAGTTATCTACACATTTGAGGGTATACAATATTGTGTACAGCAGGTAAAGGAAAATAAAGATCAGGTAGATATAGCAACGATTATAATTTGAAAGCGGTACTCAGAATGTGACTCAGTGGATTAACTTTCTGTAGAGGGATTAAAATTAACTTTTAAAACATTAATACCAATTTATGTAATTTAGTCATTTTAATTACATTTCTAAAAATTATTAATTCAATTTGGGTAATAATAAATTTATTTATTTATAAATGTTGTTTTATTTAAACAATAATCTTTGTTATAATTTATTTTATTAGCGGATTTTCCCAATAGTAATTAAATTTGCTCTTCCAGAAAATTAGATCACTAATTAATTATCATTTTGAATAGATAATTAATATAATGGCGTCACGAGTACTTGAATTTTTAAATGATGTTTATAGAAAACTGTAGTTTTAAATAGGCGCACTCACATTCTAACTTGAGCTTTTTAAAGATACGCTCATGTGGTCACCATCTTTTTTATATTTTTCTTCACGTGGTGATTTTTAACTTACAGATAACTTCATGCACTTTAATTTCAATGCGAAACCTTACAAATGCAATAAACTGTAAAAATAATATAAATCATACAACCAAGCTGTTGTGCCTTCTATTAGCCAGAGGAATTTAAAAATCAACCCTATTCACCATATACCAATATATTATTATTACATTGGTTATAACACTTATAACTTATAATGTATGGTATTATTAAGTTTTGAACTGAATTTTAAAAATTAATTTTAAAAGAATTTTTCACACACTTACAATTAAACGTAATTTTAGGATTTTTAAATATTATTAAGAAAAATATTTCAATTTTTTAAATTCAGCGTTTATTTGGTTGCATAATGGAAATTCGAAATTATCTATTAAACCTTATCAGTATACCTAATACAAAAAACCAAAACTATTCAATGTAGTTAAATTAAAGATATTATTGGTTTACTTAAATCTTATATGTCTGTCCTTTATTGTGTTATCAATTTTATGTTTGCATCTTTAATCTTTACATGAATAATGTGTATAAGTATTTGTGATAAAAGTACTGATTCAACAAATGTTCAACACGATAAATTTAATAAATAATTTTAATTACTGTAGGGTCGGGCGCATACTTATACTTAAACTACTATATCATAACTTTTGTATTTCATATTGAAAACATTTAAAATCGCTTCTAAAAATCATAATAATGAAATAAAAGAACAATGTGTATAAATTTATAAGATCAGCAAAAAAGTTCTATATGTCAGGTATTTACATTTTTATCTATGATACACAAATAACTAAATACCATGCAGAATAAAACAGAAAAATCACAAATCTTGTAAGTTTGATAAACACGTTTATTTATTATTTACCAAATATATATGTATATTTCCATAAAGGTCCAATAGCAATCACTACGGGTCGGTTGGAAATGCTGGAAATTTAAATTCACCAAAAACAGTTATTTATTGTGTACATGGTATACCGAGTGCTGGATGTTGTAAAGTTTTAGAAAAGGAAATTATAAACATTTATCCAGATCATGACGATTTGAATAATGTGTCTGTTAAAGAAAACGAAGATACTGCCAATTTATGTAAGCGGTTTTGGAATTTTACTCTCTGTAGTGATAATCTGCACACGGTACCATCATTCATTACATATTGTTTTAAAAAATCCTTATTTATTTGTTTTTCAACTAATATAAAATGCAGTCAAAACACTAAACACAATTAATTTTTTTTATCGAACTATAAGTGAAAATTTAATTATAGTACAATAATAATGGCTCCAGATATTGGTAAATACAATTATATAACACATTTTAAAAAATATGCCCTTGGCTTTTTGATTTTGTATAATTTTTCAATCATCATTCTCAATGTTTTATAAGATACATATTTAATTTGTTATCCTTAAACTATTTTTTAGTAAACAAACATTGTCACAGAAACCAATCTAGAGATGTTGATAGAAAAGCTAGAAGAAAATTAATAACAGCAAGTGTTTTATGCGTGGTATTTATGATTGCAGAAATACTAGGTTAGTATATGGTACATACTTATATAAATAATTATGCATATCAAATGATGGATTTATTTAAGGTGGTTATCTATCTAACAGTCTTGCAATAGCATCAGATGCGGCCCATTTATTAACAGATTTCGCAAGTTTTATGATATCATTATTTTCAATATGGATGGCAAATCGTCCATCAACAAAAAAAATGTCATTCGGCTGGTATAGAGCCGAAGTTATCGGGGCTTTAACTTCCGTTTTGATGATATGGGTCGTAACTGGAGTTCTAGTTTATTTGGCAATAGAAAGAGTTATTAATAAGACATATGATATTAATGGAGAAGTAATGCTTATTACGTCAGGTGTTGGTATTGTTTTTAATTTAATGCAAGCACCTTAAAAAGTATATTATATCAAATGTTTAAATAAAACCATTTACAGTATGGGGCTAACTCTACATCAACATGGACATACCCATGGTGGTTCCCATTCACATTCAGAAAATCAAAGCAATATTAACGTTCGTGCCGCTTTTATTCACGTTATTGGAGATTTTTTACAAAGTTTTGGTGTATTCGTAGCTGCTATTGTTATTTATTTTAAAGTAGCAAATTTGTTTATTTAAAAATTTTCCGTTTTTAACGATTTATTTATTTCCAGCCGGAAATGAGTATTGTTGATCCAATATGTACATTCCTTTTTTCTGTATTAGTATTAATAACTACATTTGCCATATTAAAAGACGCTTTAACAGTTTTAATGGAAGGTTTACCAAAAGGTATTGATTTTGAAGAAGTTATGGAGATTTTATTAAATATTGAAGGTGTTGTACGTGTACATAATTTAAGAATATGGGCTTTAAGTTTGGATAAAGTAGCTATGTCATCACATGTTGCAATTGGTAATTAATTCTAATTCTCCTATCATTTAGTAATACATTATATGATTTATTTGTTTTTGTTTTTATTTTTTAGCTGCAGGCGTCAATCCGCAAAGTATTTTAATGATGGCAACAAAAAATATACACGATAAATACAATTTTTTCGAAATGACTTTACAAATAGAAGAATTTCAAGATGCTATGGAAAATTGTAGTCTATGTAAAAATCCATGATTTTTTCTTATTTATATTTAATAAAGTCTACCTACGCAATAATAAAGTAAAAGTTGCAGAAATATTTTATTAATAAATATTATATTTTATTTTTTTCACATTATTTGAATAAAAAAATAAATTTCAATAAATTATGTTTTATTTTAATAATCATGTGACTGTCTATATGTTATGCAATAGATTAAGTAGTTATTTAAATTTTGTCTATTTAATACGAGAATCATTAAAAAAACTATTATTAATTATATTTATGTAAGTATTACTCATGGTTATATTGTAATTAATTTTAGACAAATGACTAAAATTAACTTAATAGGCATAAAATTAATATTTATAAGTGAACTTACCTTTTATTTTTCTTAAATCAAAACAAAACTGTTATATTTTTAGTTATTCTTAAAATGATTAAATAATTAATAGCATCACATGTTAATATTAAGGTGAAATAAATTAAGGTAATAATCAGGAAAATACAATAATTATAAAAAAAATATATTTAAAATAGTATATATACAATAATATTACATAAATAAATAACTAATAAACGTTTCATTTTTATATATACAATGTATAATATTTTGTCAATAGATCGTAAAAAAATATTTTGTATACATATTTAAAAAAAATAGATCTAACTGTAAGTGAGAATTAATTTATAATATCAAAAAATCAGTCAATTAATGTTAGATATTAATTAACAATTAGAGTGTGAAGCTTTTAAATTTTCACTGGAACTTATTCGCCTAATTTTTTCACCAGATAATATTCTTTCAATGTCTTGTAAGCTTTTTCCTCTTGTTTCTGGTACAAACATTATTGTAAATATTAATGCAGCACAAACAATACCACCAAACAACCAGAATGTCCCATGTGAACCGATTGCATCAATAATTAATAGGAATGTTTTGGTAACAATGAATGTACATGTCCAATTAAAGCCTGTACACAATGAAGCTGCTGGTCCACGAATTCGAGCTGGTAATATTTCACCCATCATCAACCATGGTATTGGTCCGAAACCAAGTGAAAATCCTAACACGTACACAACAAAACTGGCCAATGGTAACCAACCATAAGGTTCAACATTAATTTCAGTTTCATCTAACAAGTAAAAGTAAGCACCAAGTATTCCTAATGAAAGTATCATAGATACGCTAGACACATAGAGCAAGATTTTTCTTCCTAATTTGTCAATAAGTGTAGCAGCAATGAATGTTGAAATGAAATTAACAATTCCAATAATTGTCGTGCAAATTTTCTCATCCAAATTTGAACCAGATTCTTTGAATATTTTTGTTGTATAAAAAATAACAGCATTTATACCAGACATTTGTTGGAAAAACATCAATCCCAATACGATGCCCAACAACTTAATATTTGTTCTTGAAAATAGATCTTTAATGCTGGCACTTTTGTTTTGTGCTTCTTCATGATTTCTTTGTAATTCCAAGAATTCTTTATCAATGTCAGCATTTGATCCGCGCAACCATTGCAAAGCATCTTTTGAACTTTGATTTTTGCCTTTCGAGATATAATATCTTGGCGTTTCTGGTATTATCCAAATGAAGAGCAGTAAGAACGGGATCGACAAGATAACACCGACTAGAGCCAGTTCTTGCCATTCGTACATTTGGCCCAACATGTAGCACACCAATATGCCAATATTGCCCAGTGCTGTCGGCAACAAACCCAAAGAACCACGGACTCCTGGCAGTAATGTTTCGGCCAAATATACAGGCAATGTAAGGGATGCAATGCCAACACTAAGACCAGATATTAAACGACTAACATACATGTAGGAATAGTTTTGAGCGAAATAATTAATGGACCACGCAATTAAAAATAATACATCAGTTACTAGCAAGGTCCATTTTCTGCCCAAATGATCAATAAATGTACCACCCAATATTCCACCACCCAATGCACCTAATGGCATCAAGCCACTAATCCATGACATCTGAAACAACGCAAAATCTATTTATTAAAAATTCCTCGTGCGTTTTATGATATCGAAAGTAATTAATTTAAATTTGTGAAGACATAGGCTATGATAATTAGTTTCTATGTCACTTACACAAGAAATTATTATCAGAAATAAACATGTTATCAATTTGGTATTTGAAATTAATACACGATGTTAAATCGTGTGAATGCTTGTGAACTTACCTCATTTTTGGAAATGTTTAGATCGTTTTCTAATGAAATTCCAGCCGGTGAAGTGTAAGCAGACGCATATCCTATGATCATAGATACCCATGATACTGCTATTGCTGCTATTATCTGTAAACAATGAACAGAATTAGCTTAATTTTTCTTTAACTTAATGACTTAATTCTTAGCGCACTTGATATTTTACGTCCGTCAGTACTATATGAACTTTATTCATTTTGAATATTAAGACAATTAGCTTACAACAAAACTAAAAAAACATTTTCTGTACGTATTTTATATTAATTTACCCCTCTTCTATATATGTATTTTTAATAAAATTCCCGGCATGAACTTATGCTTATCCTTTAAAATTTTCGTGTAATTGACAAATAATTTTATAATTAATTTACAATGACTAGTTTATTTTTTCTAATAGTGTTGAATACTAATAAGTAGCAATTAACAATTATTTTCTATTAAATTACATTGATCAGTATAATTTTTTTATCAAAATAAAATACTATCATTACAACTAATTGGTAAATTTTATATTCTAGGAAACATTTATAATGCGAACCAGGATTTATAATTTGACCTTAAAAAAGAGGTAAAGGATATTCCAATTGTTAGGTATTGTTAAACAGTAAAAAATCTAATACAATTCAACGAACTAATTAGGATATTTGGTCGGTTTAAAAGGAAAATATTTAAAAAAATTAAAATAAAAAAAATCCACTTACTTGTGTTTTAATTTTGCTAAATGAGAAACTTTGTGAATTATTATCTTCTTGTTCTTCAATTTCTACTTCGCATTCTTTTTCTTTCTTTTGTAGTGGTTCAATTTCGTGTATTGTATTTTTTAAATTTTCCCCAAACACACTCATTTTTCTATTAATTGTTGAACTCGATTGAAAATCTCCCAGAGATGAAAGATTCGTGGCTGTCGTACAAGCCGAAATCGTTGGACTGTCCGTTGTCCGGAGCTTTTGATGATGGCCATTCTGTAAATATAATAACAATTTGATAAAATAATGACCTAAGGTCACCGAAATATAAACAATATAAAGTCCATTTTGAATTAAATAGTTTTGATGTGATTAAAATGCTTTTCTACACAACTGTCTTTTTATCATTTTGTATCAATCATTTCTTTTTTCTTTTTACCCTAATTTTCATTGCAAATACCAGTTGGTTGTCCCATTTCTTTTTATTAATAATGTGATAAACAGTATTATACTTATCAAATTTGTTATTAAAAACCTATAAATTTGTATTATCAAATAAAACGACACCCCAAGAAAATGAAGTTTTATAACTATGTAATAACAATAATAAATCAGTATTTTTCTTTTTTTCTAGTAAAAATGATAAAATTTAAATGTTAAATAAAATTTTGTATTAAAAAGAACTATTGATTCATTAAAAAATTTTTTATTGAAGATGCATTATTGAAAATAAGTTCAAGGTTTATTTTAAAGGACTTCTTTTAACTCATATCTTTATAGGAATATTGCAAAAAAAGTTAATGATATGGAAATATGTAATTATTATTAATTAATTAGTCGTGCTTCACTTGAAAATAAAACAAATTTATTTATTAATTATCTTATAAATTAGTTTTAACAAATTTTTTTTATTTTATATCGGTATCTATTATTATATTTCCTATATAATATTATACATACATACATATATTTCCATTCATAAGGTTAACTTTATAAATAAATAAAATAATATTTATATAATAATTCAGTTAAATGACCATAAATTTTGAATGCAAACATTAGATCATGAAAGGAGTTATTACAATAGAAAAAAACCTTTTTTTTTAATTTCCTAGTTTGCAAATTTTTTGACGTTTAAAGTTGCAAATAAATATTATTTAAATAAAACTTAAATAAATTTCTATGTAAGTACTTTTATGTAACAGCATGTAATATTAACATATATTCATATGATAATAAAAAATAAAAGAAATATTTTTAAATGTTAGAAATAGACGTCACATTTGTTTAGAATTCATACAATTGTAAATATCTACACATTGTAAATAAAAATAAATTACAGACATAATTTAAAAAAATTATTCTAGAATATCTATAGTCAACTTACATATCAATTTTAGGCATTTTCCTATGAAAAACATGAAAATAATTCAACAATTTTCATATGGAAAATAATAAAATGTATGCAATATATAAATAATTTATTAGTGAATGTAAAATTTATGTATAATGTTGTATTTTTTTTCAAAATATTATATGTTGCTTAACATTATTTTGCACATTATGTTAGCTATATTGTTTATGAAAATTAAAAATAATATTACGTAAAAATAACCGATTTAAGAAAATTATTGATTTTTTATATTGTAATTTAGAAATTGACTTGTCCATAATTGCGGAAAACCAAGTCAAAATATTGTATGTATTGAATTAAAACAATACTAATTAACAAATTTCAGTTACAAACTTAACCTAGTGCAATTTTAATTTGATCACACTTGGCGCTTATTTAATTTTATAAATAAATTCAATGCACGTCTTCAACTACAGCAATAAATGAATGATATTTTAAGAATAGAACATAGTAACATTTGAAATTTAGCCACAGGTTCATGGATAAATTTACGATTAGAATATGCACCGGCAACCAGTGTGAGTAGTAAATTATAAAGACTTTTAGGCATTGTCGTACGATGGGCATATTATACAATCTGCGCACCCAGTGAAACAGATGTACAAGAGAATAGAGATAAAAAGCCTGAAAATCGAACACACGACACACGAATAGCATTCTAGAAACTTCGATGACGGGGTCTTATTTCGTATAGTTAACTACAATAATTATAATTTGCAACAATATTTCTGTTAAAAATTTCTGGTCGACGACACTGTCCCAAATTAATTTTAAATTCGAATTTTAATTAATGGAAGACAACCTAATTTTTAGACATTAACTAGTGTTTCTATTGGCCGCTAGGTAGCACTTTCAAAAGTCTAGTTTTTTGTAAAAAGTTTTTTTTGAAAATTTTTCTTTTCTTATCAATGAAAAGTACGAAAGGTAAAACAAGGTATTCATTATATTTAATATATGTCTAATGAGTTTTACGTAAACACAATTTACTAATACTATAGACTGTGATAAAGAATTTTTTTCAAAATAGTTACATACCCATTTGGATGATAATTTCCAAAATGAAAACCATTCTTTTGGTTCATTTGAACACTGATCACGATTCATATTTTAGTAATTTTATCAGTAAGAAATAAAAATCACAATATTGTTAGTAATCGTATTAAATCTTATGTCACAGCGATATATTTTCCGATAAAACCTTATCCGGCAAAAAGAAAATTTTTGATTTATTCGCAAGAAATTATGTGTCAAGATTCAATCCTCGCGCCTGAATGTTTTTCCGATTATTTACTTACGTATTTATATATACAAATACTTTACCGACTGGACTAACATATTCAGGTATACTGACTATGCGCGCTTAGAAAGAAATAAAGAACGTACGAATTTAAATAAATAAATTTCAAAAAATTATTTATTACCGGAACAAAAAATTACCAAATATCCAATAAGAGTAATTAAAATTCATATATACATTCATTTCTTTTTTGGTCCATCCGATTTGGACCAGTTTTTAGATTAATATTCTTTTACCAACTACCGAATGAACTAAAGATCTGGGAAATTTCCATTCAATCGTCAATCGGTATTCTACATTATTGTTATAGATTATATTGCGTCTTTTTCTAATGTTATGAAGTATCGCAAAAATTTTTTTTACCGGAACTATATCATATCTATTAGAAATAATATGAGTGGAATATTTTTAAACGAAAAATTTTATTGCACAGAATTTCCCAAATAACAAACTTCAGGAAAACTATCTACGTGACTTTTCATAAGCGATTAAACATTACTAATATATGCATAATAATGATTGTTTATACATATTCATGTAGTGTATACGTTTAAAAAAATCTATAACGATGATAACGATTATATACATATATGTTATAATAAATGTTAAATGTTTAATAAAATCACTACGGCTTATCAAAATTTATAACGAGTAAACATATAATTGTGTTATTCTTAAATACATTTCTATTTGCGATCAAAAAAATTTCAATATTAGCAAAATATTGAATTTTTTGCACCAAACTGAAAAGTCACCGTCCTTGTCGATGTATGTATATCCAACCTCCTTTAAAATGTTAACTTTTCTTTTAGAAAAAAATTACACATATAAAATATTTTGCAGAATTTTTTATTTGTTTACTAATAAACCTTGTAAAGGGGCTCACCTACGTTGCAATTACGTGTAAATACACATATTTAATCAGATAATCACGTTATAGATAATTTAACAATAGAATAATGTTCGTCTGATTTTGGGAATGTGACAAGAGTTACGGTTCGAATTAGAGGGATTAAGATAACAAGCTTAATTTTGTAAATTTTCCATTTGTAAAAAAATGTCGCAAATTTTTTATAATCATAATTGCTATTTAAAGAATTGGCGTCGGATAGACTGGATTACTGTTATTTAATTTCGCGATATACATAATACGTACATCACTCTTCTAATATTTAACTTGTCACAAATAATAAAAAATGTCATAATATAAACAGTTTAAATTTTTATATTACGTGAATGGTCCCCTTAAATTAATACTGCATTTATGTTAATCGTACAACTCACCTGTAATATTAAATCAGAAAAAAATATCTGTATAAGAGTAAAGTGGGATTTATGAGTATAATAAAAAAATTAAATATATATAAGTATATATATGTGTGTAATTAACAATCTGATGCAATATTTTATTTATATTGACAAATTTTGTATAATACGATCAAAAAGAGGCAGTGTAGGTGTGCTAAATTATCAACCAATACGATGATAGAATTGTGTCAAGCCTCCAAGAATTAAACAAGGAAGTTTTAATCTATGAGAGTAAATTTTTTCACCTTGAAAAATTCATACGAATAGGTGACTCTTTAACGTTATTCTAAGCATAAATTACTATTATAAGCAAATTAAGCCATTAACTATTACAAGAATACATGTTTATGTTTTTTATAGCGCAAAAAAATAGCCTGACGCACTGATTTATTGAAAACATATGTTTAACAAGCAATTAAGCTGATAAAAGAGTAGATGTTAATATTTTTTGCATTTATTTTGTGAAATTTCAACGTTCTTTATGAAAAAATATAAGTACTGTAACTAGCCACCATTTAAAAGCATATAAAAACGTACAAAAAAGGGATACAACACTATTACCAGGTACTTGAAAGGTTTCTCTTGTAAAAAATACGTTCATTCATTTTATATGAATGAATTTTGTGTGGTATCTATTTGCAGTTTATAATCTTATTATGCTGACAAGAAGAATATTGCAAATTTAAAGGCAAATAATACTTTAAACTGTTGAACATAAGTTATATTGTATTGTAATTATAAATTATAATACTAAAAAAAAACCATTAAGTGCAAATGAAAAATTAGAACAGATTGCATAATTGTAATTAGCAAGACGTTTTTCAATACTTTTTGCAAAATGTAAATCTAATATCTGCTATTATACTGTAATTATATAATTTAAAGCATTTTTTTGTATATAATAGAATATTATTTTACAGTACAATTGATACTATAATTTATGACATGGAATGCAGTTTAAATGAATATACAGAGGTGTGTTAAAACTAACCAATAGCAAGCTTATTTTGTGGATTGACCCTCTGAAACGTCACGTAGCACACATAATAGCCTTGATATGAAACTATATATTATTACAACAACAGGCAACAGGATTGTCCTAATCATGGTAACAGTAAAAAAAATTACTAATGGAAATCAATTGTTTTTTATGTACTAACAAACAATAAAAAACAATTATATAATTTTTCGCTTCAATTGAAATTAGATTGATATGTATTTTATGTTTTATATGCAAAAGCATTTTTTTGTTAATATTTTTAATATCTTAATATCCTTTGTTATCCTTGAACTTCAATCTATTACAATGCTAAACTTTTTCATAAAAATAATTTGATAACAATTATATTGCTATAATTCATGGCTTAAAATTTATACTTAACGTCTTATACTAGTATGACGTCAAAAGACACACCTCCAATAAATTCAATATAAAACAATATTGTGAAACTTGCTACTAAGAACAGGTTACAATATTTTATTTATTTTTAGTTTTGTTAATTGCACAATTTTGCTATTTTTGTTTTATTTTACATAATTAATGTTTATTTATTTAACATTTATATATGAACTATTAAACAGTATAAACTATATTATAATTTTAAAAATACATATATAGACAGTATTTTGTTAGTCTATAAAAAAAAATTTTATTCATGTGATTTAAAATATTACACATATGTTTATATGTGTACATGTTTGTTTTGTTTTAAATTTTAATTATATTATACACCCCTATATTAGCGTGTGTTTGTTAAAAATATTCATTACGTTAATTGTTAAATGACGTTTTGTTTTTGAAAAACATTTTTTTTTTTGTAAAGCTTTAACATTAAATGTCATATCAATTTATTTTGTACAAATGAATTGAATACAAATACATAGGATGAATTTCTATTTAATAAAAATATATTCAATTTGTTGATTGTAATAGGTTGAGGTTAATTTGCGGACAATTAATAATTTTATTACTTTTTAATCTTTATTAGTTGAAAATTTTCAATTTATGAGTAAAACTGTTTATCATTATTCATCAATAAACGTATATGAAATATAAAACATTGATGATGTTATTAATGTTAAAAATTTTTAAGATGTAATATGTTTATTCATTCAAGCCACATGATTAATGGGCATAATTATGCTGTGTGTGGTAGGTTCGGTTTTTCATTCATGCAAAATTTTACATAAAATATGTCACCACACAGTTTTATTAC
>SSSI01009824.1:0-12668 GCA_004796505.1 Oryzaephilus surinamensis
TTTACGCCAATAAACATGCACGTGTTGGCCGACATAGCTTAAAAACTGTCTGAAGATGGAATAAAGGTATTGGCTGATGAGGCCAAAAAGAAAATTAGTAACATAAGATATCAATTTAATCTTGAATTAACTAAAATGAAGGAAATAACTCATAGTGGCGCGGACACTGACGACATGTACGAGCTGTCAGTCTGGTGGTTCACAAAAGTCAAATTTTTGAAACAATTCATTAAAACTCGTAAGAGTAAGAGTAATTTTAAGCCATCCCAGAACTTAATGTAAAGGAACCAATAACAATGAAGATTCTGATGGTGGCATTGATGGCACCCAGTCTCAGTAAACGAGTACATACCACTCTGACTCTATTGACAGCGGTACTGCAGAACTCATTCTTATCGAGACACCTTTACCTTCTGCAAAAAAGTACAAGAAAGCCAGTACAAGCGAAAATGATGAGGTGATAGACCAAAGGTTGAAAACTACACAAAATTAATGCAACTCACGACAAAATAGTACAACAAATATCAAAAAGTGCAAACGCACAATTTACTAGATTTATAGGAAAAGAACTGGACAGCATTACAATGTTGAGTTACTTGACGAATTAAAATTAGAAATTCATAATGTGCTGTACAAGTACAAAAAAACACTATACAGAATATGTGAAAAATGGTGTAATAATCGAACGTCTGTAATTGTCTAAATATTATACTTGTATTTATTATTAAAATTAAAATATATGCATTAAGTGTACTTAAAAATTGAATTTTTTAACTGCTTGCCATGGTATAAATCCTTCGTTATTAAAATACTCTGTGAATAATGTACGAATATCCATTGCTGCATTTGCTGAACGGTGACCCGTTGAGAGTTGTAGAGGTGTTGTGAATATCTCACTTCTCCAACCACCATTTGCCAATGTAATCATTTCAGTATTTTCTACATCCATGCCTGAAAAATATATTTTTTCTTCACGTTTCTTAATAAAATTGTGCAACAGACAAGGGTGATGTCTTGCACTTTGTCCACTGATAAATTGATATCCCTTTGTAATATCTGGAACCTGGTTGCTAAAATTCCAAAAGCATTCTCAACAACTCGCTGAGCCGTACTGAGTCGATAATTAAAAACTTTTTGAGCAGTAGATGAACGCTGTCCAAAGGGCTTCATCATTCGTGTGGTTAATCGAAAGGCATCGTCACTCAATATGACATATGGTGTCTGTTTGTTGCTTTTTGGAAGAACATTATCATCGGGAAAATGTAATAAATTATTTTCAACTGTTAAGTATAATGAACTTCCCACATCATAAATAAAATTATATTCTGCATCTACCGGTACTATTAATATGATGCTATGTAATATCTTTTATAATTAAAATAAAATTGAACCATCTTCTTTTTTTGTCCTAAACGCAATGTGTTTTCCATCTGTATAAAAAGCATAAACAATGAGTACTTTCTACATTGAATGAATTAATTTTCATATACACACCTATGGCTCCAAGGCAATTGGAAAAATTCTAAATGATATTAAATTTGTCACTGATCGCTTTTCATTGATCTGCAGTATTAGGTATCTAAAAAATCATAGTTTAATCAGACAATCAACTATTTTCTTTTGTACTTTACCTGGAGATGTTCGTCTTTCAATTCATTGTATATTGCTGTAATAGTTTCTGGAATGATGATTGAAATACTTGCCACTGATATTCTAAATGTGTACTGTAAACTTTGGTAAGTCTCTCCAGTTGCTAGAAATCGTAAATGTCAGCAGTACTGTAACCTACAACAACAAAGTTGGTATTGCTAGAATGTGTCGCCTACTTGTTTGCTATTACATATTCACCGCATATAGTATCTACACCAGGTAATTCATTGTACTTACCTTGTTCTACGTGAAATGCTTTCACGAAGAACAGTATCTTCCTTTTTTATAAAGAGTTCGATTTTTTGCAAAAGAAACTCAAAGTATTCACGTGCATCCTTGTGAAATTTTTAAAGCTTGTTGGATCTTCACATTTGAGTTCTTCAAAAACCATATTGGAAATTCCTCTTCCTTCATTCCTTCTTTGCAGTCATTTCCTAACCCACAACTGCCTTTTCTTTTTGCGATGATGATTTAAGAGTATAATTTAAGGTCAAAGTTCATCACATGTAAACAATTGCCTCTCTTGCCCTTGTATTTCACCCGCAGAGGTCTATATATTCACAAAGCTTATAAATGAAAGAAGTCTGGTGTATATACCGGAGAAGTAGTTTGCACGATTTAATGAGGCCACGCCTTCTTCCTCCTTTTATAAATTTGGTCATTTGAAATTTGTATGTTTGTAAATTGGAAGCGAAGAAGACGATATTATTATTGTATTATTATACAGGGTGATTTTATTTAAACTTCCCCCATAATTATAGTAAACATAACAGGTTCGACTGGTGTGATTTTTACTGGTGTATTAATATTAATTTCATAATTAACAAGTAAATAAAAATAATATTAATTTGGTGTTGTTACTAATAGACAGGACTAAAAATGTAGAGTAAAGTGAGATATTAGTTTGTGCTGTGCCTAGTTGTATAAACAATTTGAAATTAATTTAAAGTACATATTGATATATAAACTAGGTTATATTAAGTGCAAGAGCAAAGACTGGATAAATATATGAAATGTGTGGTATGTAGCAGCAAATACCATTTTAAATGCACAAATTTATCAAATAATGAAATAAAGGTAATTTTTGGGAACGATAATATAAATTGTACGTGTAAATTTTGTAAAAAAAGCTGACATTAGAAAGAACATAAGTGATTTAAAAATGCTAGTAGAAAAATGTCTCAAACATATAGAAGAACAGGCGACCTTGATAAATAAATTGCATGTTACAAATTTTTCTCCGGAAAATAAACAAAAGTCAGGTACTTTCGCAGAAGTTTTGAGTAAAAATAAAAAGTTGCTTATGATTAAACCTATTAATGAACAGCAAAAGAATGAAGTGACAAAAAATGACTTAAAAACAAATATTGATCCTAGTCAGCTTGGAGTAGGGGTTTCAAAAGTGAAAAATGTTAAAAACGGGGGAATATTAATAAGCTGTTTTGATTCAGCATCAAAAGGTAAATTGAAAAATAAAGTGGAAGAGGTCTTAAGTGACAAGTACAAAATAGAGGAGGCTAAATTGAAAAATCCAAAAATTATTGTAGTAGGGGTTGAAGAAGATGTTGACAAAAGTAGATGGTGACAAAATAAAAATTTTAGCAAAATATACGAAGAAGAATAGGAAAAATATTGGCAGTATTATATTGGAAGCTGAAGCATCAACTTTCAAACAATTAATGAGATTTGATCAATTAAACGTAGGATAGGATGGAGGAAGTGTAATATTTATGAACATGTAAATGTACGGAGATGTATGAAGTGCGCTGATTACAACCATATTTACAAAGATTGTCCAAATGAACAATCTTGTTTCAAATGTGCAGGGAATCACAAAACTAATGAATGTAAATCTAACGATAAGAAGTGTACAAATTGTGTTAGAGCTAAAACAAAATTTAAGATTGATATTAGTGGTCATCATAGTGCATTAGATTTAAATTGTATTTGCTACAAAAGGGCTGTAGATAAATCTGCTAATAAAATAAATTATAATTTATAGCAATCAAATAAGAGTAACGAAAAAGAAATTTTGTATTTTAATTGACAGGGACTCATAAACAATATGGATGAAACAGATTTTATAGTGAAACAAAGAAAGGCTGCTCTTTTATTATTATATGAAACGCATGTGGATGATTCGGTTTATGACAATTTGAACTGGAAATTACTGGATATTATAAGTTTAAAATGTTTAACTGATAATAGGAGAACTGGAGGTATTCAAATTTATATTGACAAAAGCTGTAACTACATATACAAGGTGGTTCACAATGAACAAAAAGAAGATTTTTTATGGTTCTTGGCAGTTGAAATCGCAATTTATTCAAACAAATACTTGATTGTATGTTGCTATCATTCACCGAATGAGAAAGATAATTTGTTCATATAATATCTTGATAATTATTTAGAAAATGTAGAGTTTGAAGGAACGGTAATTATTTTTGGTGATATTAATTTAGATTTTACTTCAAATAAATTCTATCTAAATAAAATTAAAGAAGTTATTTATCGACACGGTTATTTATGAAATAGTTAAAGATTTTACAAGTGTCACCAAAGATATAGTTCAACTCTAATAGATTATATTGTAACCAATGCAAAATATTTAAGCAAAAGTATAATTTGCTCAAAATGCCGAGGATAAGTGACCACTATACGAGTATATTAACTGTCAATATTCAGAGTAGTGTGAGGAAAGTAAGTGCAAATGAAACCATTATGAAAAGAACAATGAAACATTTTGAATTAACCAAATATTTTGATTTATTAAGGCAGAAAAATTGGAATAATAATCTTGCTGATGTAAATATGATAACAAATAACCTTGTAAATATTATAAAAACTTCTATTGATGAAATTTGTCCGATAATAAAAATAAATCATAGAAACAGTTACTGTGCTCGAGAAAGTAAATGGTTCGATAATGAAATATTACAGTTAATCAAAGAAAGGGACACTCAGTATAAAAAAGCCATGTTCAAAAAAGTGCGCATGATTGGCAAATATATAAAGAAAAAAGAAATAGGGTTACTATAACAATTAGAGATAGCAAAGAAAAATATTATAATAACTTATTAAACTCAAATAACTGCCTAATAAAAATTTGGAAATTATTGAAAAAATTGTTGCCTAATGAAAATAAAACAATGAGTGATAAAATTAAATTGAATAATATTGAAGAGACTGAAGATTGTGATGTTGCAGAAAAATTCAATGAATACTTTGTTTCTAGCATTGAAGAAATCTGTAGAAGTATTCCAAAAATAAATGATCATGATTTTGTTATAAGTAGAACAGAGAAAAAGGGTGTGTTTTCTAGTTTCAACATCATAACAATGCCTATGATGGAATCATTCATAAATCGTTTATAAAATACAACGGATACTGAAGATCTGATTAGTACCAAATTAATTAAAGATGCTTTCCAGGTATTGGGAAGCTACATTATGAATGTCATAAATTCATCACTTCAATGTGTTATTTGTCCTGATATTTGGTGGAGATTTTGTATTGTTCCTGTCCCAAAAGTTGCAAATACAGTCAAATGTGATGAACATAGGCCGATAAATACAGTTTCAATTTTTGAAAAATTGTTAGAGCTGTCTGTTAAGGATCAACTTGTTAATTTTTGTGACGTGAATAATGTAATTGTTGAAAATCAGTCTGGCTTCCGAATAAAGGTCATTCATGTGAATATGTGCTATTAAATGTTTGTGAGGATTGGTATAAATGTTTAGAGAAGAAGGAAATAGTTATTACTGTATTCCTGGATTTTAAGCGAGCTTTTGAGACCCTAGATAGAGCATTATTGGTAAAAAAATTAAAGAGAATTGGCTTAGGTGGTACTGTATTACAGTGGATGAAATCATATCTGGATAATAGGAAGCAAAAGGTGAAGTTCAAAAATTCATTTTCTAGTGATTTGCCAAATCAACATGGAGTTCCGCAACGTACAATACTTAGGCCGATTCTCTTTGATTTATATATAAACGACATAGTTTGTAGTAATAAATATTGTAAAATAGCTATGTTCGCTGACGATACAATGCTGTACATCACTGGAAATGATTTGGAAGAAATGTCCAACAAAATAAATTATGATTTGTCATTTGAAACATTTGAAAAATGTTCTGGAAAAAAAGAAATTACATTTAAATCGCCTAATGGGAATCGGTACGGACAACGCTAGTGTTATGGTTGCTGTAAATAATGGAGTCTTTAAACAATTACAACAAGATGTACCATATTTAATACTCGTAAAATGTAATTGTCACAGTTTACAACTGGCAGTGTCAGAAGCTTCAAAGCATACTATTCCAAGGAAATTAAAATTTCTCATAAGAGAAACTTACGATTGGTTTTCCAAATCTTCTTCTAAGCAAAATAATTACAAAACTTTATATGGAACTCTAAACGATGGACAAGAACCATTAAAAATAGTTCAAGCTTCTCAAACAAGATTGTTATCCGTAGAAGTGGCAGTTAATAGAATTGTCAATCTGTGGTTGGAACATAAAACTCATTTTCAATTAACTCGAATCTCTGAACGATGTTTTCTGGCCGAAGAGCTGTATGGATTATATAAAGACGATCAAAATTTTGTATTGTTAAGCTTTTTAGGACAAGTGTTAAAATGGTTCAAAATGTTAATAAGCTTTTCGAAGCCAAAAACGTTGATCCAACGAAATTATGTACCGAATTAAAATCGCTAATAACACAATTTATTGAAAATGTGAAAGTACCTCATGTTAATATTGATTTATTTAATGACGATCAATATGCACTTGAAAAATTAAAATTCAATATATGTATACAAAAAATGTTATCTTGGTTATGGATTTGAATCCATTATAAATAGCTTTAAAGAAAGTGGCGCCATCAAAAAAGTGATGAACTGATACTACGCGAAGCCAAATCTTACACTTTTTAATCAAACCAAACCAAACCTAACCTAACCTAACCTAATCTAATCTAACCTAACCTATGCTAACCAGTGTAAATATTTTCTTTATTTAAAGAAGGAAAATGTTTATATTCCTGAAAAACCACAAAAAAGAGGACAGGCATGGGACGGGAACCACGGACTGTAGCGTGTACGATATACACTTCTGCCACTAGGCTGCTACGTCTTTGAGAGCTTTTGTTGATACATATGTATATATTAGTCCTTCAGTAGTATCATGCACATGCGCATTACCGGGATAAAACGTAATTGCTTGAGGGCTAGACGCAACTATACTGAAACGACATGCAGCATGTTGCAGTACATATAAATTACCACAATCTGTGATAAAGAAAATAAAAACAATGGAAGTATATAAGATTGTGAACCAAGATGAACCTGATTTTAATATTTATATTTAATTATGGAAGAATATGTATTATTTTATTTTTTGTTTGTTATTACGTTATAGTTTTAGTTTGACTGCAATAATTTCCAGTTTGGAAAATGTTATACTCATACTTATTACTTACCATTACTTACCAAATGTTTAATAAAGCATTTTTTTGATGAATTCTATAAATCTGATTTAATTTATAGCCTTTAAAAAAGCTGTTTTTAAAAAATTTTTTGTTTGGTATATTCTAGTATATTGCGAAGAGTAATTTAGTATTTTAACGTAATTCAAAATTGGCATACACATACTTGGCAACACTGAATGTAAACACACCTTTTTCTGTTTTAATGTAAAAATCATACGCAAAATCGTTCGATATGAATTTGGCGGTGCTATGACTTTTACACAGGATATAGTCATATGACAAAACAAATAGCGTAAAAGGGCTTTTTACGATAATGTAACAACATTTATTAGATTTGCACATTAACAAATTGTTACACATAAGTAAAATAATCACTTGCAAGAACATATATAAAAGAAATGTAGAATTAACAATTGAAACTATTGTATACATCAAGGGTGATCGAACAATACTAATTCAACATCTTTACATTCTGGTACAAAAACTTTTCAAATTGAACTTTTAATAGTAGTTAAACTAGTATTTTTAAAATTCTTTAATAGATCTACCAGTAAATTAGTATAATTTTTTCCTCTTTCATTGTTACGACATGAAAAAAATGTATTGAAGTTGAATGAATTTACTTATTATCGTAACTTCAAAAAAAAGGATTTAAAGGCCGCAATTTTTTGTATGTTACATTCACTTGATAAACAACACATACTGGGCAACTTTATTTTGATTTAAATTATCCAAAGCAAATATGAAAAACACAAATTTTACGAAATGTTGCTTTAAAGAAAAATTTCTAATAGTTATTTACAATCGTTTTTGGGAAATTGTATTTTGGGAGTTATTTTGCTCGTTTGCTATTTGCCTGGAAGCTTGTATAACACTTTTTCCAGGAGAATATTATTGTATTTTTTGGCCGATTACTATGGTAATATCAATTTTTAATAAAATATTTAAAAACATTATTTGCCGTTCTGACAACTGTCAATCGTAGAGGTCCATAATACTAAAATTATAGAAAATATTGGGAGATGCAGATATGACATTCCAATACAAAAAAATATTGTTATTTTTATAACGAGTGATAGAAAAGTGAAATTTTTCATTTGAGTAACTATATGCCGAGGTACATCGAGTTCGCCAATTTACAGCAATGAAAAATACACTTTCCACTGAGTTATGAACACGATTTTTTACACGCCCCACACGATACTTCACGATTGTCTACAAAAAATAGTGAATATCACCATGGCAACTTATAAATTGCGTAAAAGTGTGATGATAAAACCTTATCATATGATATTATCACACCTTACGCAGCCTATAAGTTTCCGCAGTAGGTTACTATGGTGATATTCACTATTTTCCGTAGGGATCGTGTAAAATAATTATTTTCATAGCAACCGATGGAAAGGGGAATTTTCATTTGAGGAACTCGACTTACATCATACGATCTTCTACAAAAAATATTAAATATCACTATAGCAACTTATAAATTGGGTAAAACTGAGATGATAAAACCCTATCATTACATCTTACGCAATTTATAAGTTTCCGCAGTAAGTTACTATGGGGATATTCACTATTTTCCGTGGGGGTGAGTGTGAAATTTCAGTTTTTCTTTTACATGTTTGTAAATGCGTAGTATAAAACTGCTGTTTTTGCACAGTTAGGCCTTTCCCATAAACCATTCACAAAATCACGTTTTCTTTTTCATCAAAAATATCAAGACTTTTACGATGCATGAGGCTAAAAAATCTATAATACTTATGAATAAAAAAATGCAAAAATATACGTAAATTTTTCAAGCAATTTCATAAGCAAATAAGCTGTCTCCTCAGTTGTATTATATTCAAATTTAGTGCCTATTTATGGAATTATACTATAATGTAAACAATTGTTAGCCAGAATAACATTTATTCTAAATTGCCAATGCTTTACATACCTACAAGCTTTACTGTAAAATATCTCGTAGATATATTCTAATATTCATTATCATTTGGTATGGATTATGGAATTTGATTCTATATTTACGAATACAAAAATTTTAGGTTTGTCTGTTTATTCCATTATGAATAATAAAACAACAGTTAAACTGTATTTCAGTTCGTTTTCATAGTGCAAGTGTACAAATACCGAATAATAATATTAAAAGGTTTTGTAATAGATTTTATATTTCGAAACAAATTTTATACAAACAAAGAGAAAAATTATAGGGTTGTGCACTTTGTAAAGTAAAATTTTACTACCTACGTCCAATTCTATCATGGATGAGTTATTTAAAGGAAACAAAAATGTAAATGGGGAGATTGTAAAGTTTCTTAAGCAAACGGATTTTTGAGCTGATCCTATATAGGTATAATGTAAGGTATACACTTATTACAGAATGCAATCCAACTAATTGAAAAAAAAAAAGAAAAAACAACTCATAGCAGGTTTTTCTATTCCAGATACTGAAAGTCAGTGAAAAAGATTTCTTTGACCAAATGGGCGTGTTCTTCATAGGATTCGTTAGTCAATATGGTTATGATAGAGTATTATCTGTGTTGGGCCGACATATGAGGGACTTTCTGAATGGTTTGGACAATTTACATGAATATCTCAAGTTTTCTTATCCGAGAATGAGAGCGCCCAGTTTTATATGTGAAAATGAAACGAAACAAGGTCTTACATTACATTACAGAAGCAAACGGCGTGGGTTTGTTTATTACACCATGGGCCAAATTAGAGAAGTAGACTATAGTTGTTTACCATTACTTTAATACGAAACAAATGAATTTAACGTACCTTTTAGGTGGCTAGACATTTTTATCATAAAGAAATGAAAATTGAGTTAGTTCGAGAAGAATTACTTTTCGACATGGTGCACGTTACATTTCAATTAACCTTCGATAATAGGGCTTTCACCTTAGCTTCTCTGGCTATGACGAGGGAGGAAAAACATTTACCCATTAGTGCGTCCGTTTTGTTCGAAATATTCCCGTTTTGTATTGTTTTCGGGTATATGTTTTCAGTTTCAAAGACTTGTTTTATATTTGTATACTTATATTTATTGTTTTTATTATAGATCTGATATGGTGGTTAGAAGTATAGGAAATTCATTAATGGTTATTTTACCAGATTTATTAGGAAAGAAAATAACAAATTGGTTTGATTTAGTACGGCCGTTAATATCGTTTAAATTTACTTCTGTAAGTCAGATTATTTTTTTATACCACAATCTATATTATGTACAAGTTGTTTACTTTAGTTAGAAACTTGCTTAGAATATGGTTTTTTAAAATTAAAGTATTCACTGTGTATATAAATAAGTATTTGAATTTAATAATTTTGAAAATATTTTATTATAAATGAAACGAAATTCTTTAAACTTTTAAAAATTCGCAATAAACTTATTTTATTCTTTTGTGTCTTTGGAAACAAATAGAACAGAATATTTGCAATTTCAGTAAAGGCTTAACATGCAGATATGATTGCATATAGGAAAAGTTTTATGAATCGCATTTATTGCTCATTCATGTAACATTTTCACATACGTACAAGATTTTTTTCGATAAAACATTAGAGGTGCTTAACGTAATAAAATTGAATATTTTATTAGCCAATGGAATGCTATTATGGATCCATGTTACCAAATTTAAGTAAATATTTATTAGTATTCTCACGTGTAAATATACCTAATTCCAGTGGAAATACATTTTATTAAGCAATTTAACAAAATGACAAAAAAACTATACAGGGTAAGAATAAGAGGTATGGAATACCCCTTATTATATCTTGTAAATCTTTGTCTATCAAAATCTAAAACTAGCACAGTATATATGAGACATTTTCCATTTAGAGGAAATACTTTTAAAAGTTATATTATCCCATATTCTATAATTTGCTGATGCAATTTTTTCTTGTAAATGTCAACGATTGAGTCTCTGAATTTTTTATACTTATGATTGTATTAAGAAACATATGTGGATTCCAAAAATAAAATAAAAAAGATATGTTGACGTTCGAAAAAAAAGTTGCTGAAAACTAATTCTGTCATTTTATGATAAAACGTGTACTGAATAAATTTTCTTTGTCACTTTTTATTTAGATATACCATTATGTCGGATATTTTAAAAATTAAGTAATATTTTTACTATTCATTGATACATCTTTATCATATAAACACTATTGATTAAAACCCGGTGAAAAGTACGGTTTAGGCAAATGGTATCCTAAATGATACGAGTACCAACCGGTACTTCATGGGTTCAATAATTTGACACAAAAAATCGTAAGTGAAATTACATTTTGAGAATGTAAAGTTAAAATACAACATAAAAATAAATTGTAATAAATCCAACATAACATAAAATATTAATATAACAAAAAAAAAAAAACAACATACCTAAATTAAAAATTAAATTACTGCATATTTAACTTATTAAATACTAAAATTAGGGTAATAATAAATTTTGTTTTCTTTTGAAACACCTCCACAAACTTCATGTACCCACTTTTGGCACTTTAAGCGTTGGATTAATAATCTGGAAAGGATTTAGGAAAAAGAAATCCCGCAAAAAAAGAAGCTAACCTTAAAGCATTAACTAGTACAGTTTTTAAAAATATGCTAGGTACCTTAGACACTGTAGACTTATATTAAATTCACTCGACTAAAGTTCCTAGTTGAAAATTATCATCAGACTTACCTGATTTCTTTTACCTATACAGTCACTCATAGGAAAACATTTAAAGAGATTCGACTTTTTGTTCCAAGATCATATACTTAATAATAAAAGCTCATATAGTTACCACCAGTATGCATTAAAATGAATTAATTTTTAAATAAATATGAGTCTGTTAAGATTCAGGTGACTAGTACGCATTTGGCAACTCTCCCCTATATGAAAACATAACGGCCAAAATATGCGGAAAAATTTACTAAACAATTTGTTTAGATAACAATTATATCAACAATTTTATAGTTACAACATACGAGTATTACATATTACAGAGTCCTACAATAAATGGTTATGTGAGTACATAATATGTATTTATTTCCGTATATACCTACCCGGATTATAAAATCTAATCATCTGTTATTCTAAATGAATTTATTTTTCTAGTTATATCCAGTTACATCATACATAAAAATATCTGATAGCACAAATAAAAACTAATTATTTTTCATATTTTTAATATGATTATTTTCCAAACTTAGACTGTAGTTTATAAATTAACGAGTATTTATCAGTTTTTTTAAGGATAACATAAAAGTAGATAACTAGATATCAACCCATGAAACTATGATGAACTTAAAAACGAAAATAATAACAGTCAAGTATAGTAATTATTAATATAAATAAAATAGTTTGTTTGTTCTGAAAGTTGTTATTGATATCAAAATTGATAGTAATGTAGGTACAGTTGATCCAGTGTTAAAAAACTAAATCGCGCAACTTCTGAGAATGTTTGTGTTATAATACGTATTGTATATTTAACTTTAGATATTTGTAATTTTTAATTGTATTTCAAGGCGCCTGTGTACTCTCTTCAAACTA
>SSSI01009826.1:0-22678 GCA_004796505.1 Oryzaephilus surinamensis
TGTTATAGTCAAACCCCGAATCGCAGGCGCTCCTAGATTTGACTAGTCAAACCTCAAATCTGACTAGAAGTCACAGCCAAAGCCCGAAAGAGTAGCATGTTTCTGTCTGTGACTAACGATTACTAACCAAACCAAACCTAACCTAGGCTAACCTATGTTATCTAATAATCTGTTTGCTTAAACAAACATCAGTCAAAGGTCGAAATTTTACGTTATTCCGCGATTTGCCGGATGGCTTCCGTCAATTCTATAATTTGACTAGTCAAACCTAGGAGCGCCTGCGATTCGGGGTTTGACTATAACATATATACTAAGAAATATACGATAAAAATTGAGGATACAAAATGGTACAGTTTGTAATATATTTTCCTCTTTTATACAATATTGAAAGGTAAAAGTCGTAATATTTACGTAGTGGCAAAGAAAGGGTCATCTTATAAAACTAGTATTATTTTGTCCGTTTTCTGTATATACCTTTTATAAACATTGTTTTGTGTTTTTGGTGTGTATGTGTTAGTTCGTTTCAATACTAAAATTTATTTAGCCATGTGTGGCAGGCTTTTTGGCAACATCAACAGTGTAAGCACATAGCAATTGTAACTCTCGGCCAGCACACAAAGAGAAGGCACCTGATGGTGTGCATTGCCGCATCACCACATTCTGTTTTACTATTTCATGCGCGCTGCGAGCATGGGAAATATTACATTATACATGTACAATCTTATATTTACAGCAGAACACCTTCTGGCGGTCGGTTGCCATCTGGGCAATGATAATAAATAGACACGCGTTTTCTCCATTCCACTGTATCAGTGCTTTTCCAACTTCAGTCTTATAACGTTTATCAATAATATGACACACAATATACACTTACTGCCACACTATTATTTTAAATTACAATTTTCGAAATTTCACACATCTACTACATAATATATTCACTGAAATTTACCGTTGAACATTTTTTTTTTCATTTTTAATACATTTTCATATTGTATTTGGAATATATATAATTCTCTTAGTGTGTTATTTTTTTGGAGGCGGTATTTAATAAATTTTCTTCAAACAGTGTTAAGGATGTACCCAATTTTCAGTCTAACAATAACACAGAAGTATTTTAGAAAAATAAATCTTCTTTAGCGAATATGGTTTAAATCTAGAAGCAAATTAATTTTCAATGGAAAATGTGTTACTCAAAATAGAAACCTATAACAATGAATTTATAGACATTGGGGATTATAACTTCTTACAATTTTCCTTTCTCCGAGACTGTTTTTTATCAAAACACGTTAAAAATGTGATTGTGAGCCAAAAAAAACCATCTGAAAGGGCAAAATTAACTGGTGTGATAGCTAAATGGAAAAGCAAATAACGTGGTGGGATACCTTTAGAAGAAATTGTTTTTCGATTGAAAATATTTTTCAACAATTTTGTTCTTTTGATGATATTATCCTTGTTAGGTATATGTTTGTTGATTTAAAATACATATATGTATAAATATAATAGTGTAATACCAAAAAATTTATTGAAATTGTTTCCATTAAATAAAAATACTTTCGAAAATATATACATACGTATGTATACATAAATATAACACGTGTATCGTGTATGCCAATGGCAATAGAGTATTATTAAACGTGTGTACGGCATTTATTTTAAAGGCACTATAAGTACAGATACAAAATCGATTTGAAAAGAAGTTCGAAATTGAACGTTTATTTAAAATATAAATTTGTTGTATCTGAAGATGCATTATATAAAATTACATTGTAAAATAAAGAATAAGAAGAAAAACAAGTATTAAAAGAATTTCTTCTAGTTTCTAGAAATTTAGAATTTATCAAATATGAAAAAATTGGATTTTAAAATGCATTCTATATGATGGTGAATATAGCATCTAAGTGCTCTTTTGACGACTTTTGCATATACAAAATTTTATCAAAGTGAGACAAACAGAAATATGGATTGTATTGTGTTGCAACCAACATAAAAGTGCTTTGAAAAAGAAACCTAGACACATTTTATTTTTGTTTAAATTTTAACGACCTCCTTTTCAACTCCTATATTATATATATACATACATATATATATTTTTATAAATTTTAATAATAAATTATGGCACATTTTATTTTATACGGCGTATACGACTATCGTATTCAAATATAGTTATGTATGTATGTATTTAATTTAGATAATAAGATCCCTTAATACGATCTATGTTTATATGCGGAATACTATGATAATATTTTTATTGCTTTGAAATTTAAACTAATGTGTAAAAAAGAAGTGTGAAAATGAAAGAGTAATGTAGAAGGCAGCATCTATTAAGTATATAAGGGAAAACGTTTTCAGCTCACTCTCTTTTTACAGATATACGTTTAGATGAGGTCACGTTTAGCGACATATCACTATACCAGTCTTCTAAATAAGAATTTATGTGTGAAAAATACTTTTTTCCTAAAAAATAAGTTGAGTTGTTTATTGATGTGTATGATTTGTGTGTATGTTCAGCAGACAAAAATATATATAGACATTAAATATGTCGAACTTAAACACGGTAACAAATATTTTATGGTTGTAAATCGAACAGCTGGAAGAATGCAAGGACCGTCTTCTGTATTTATATATGTTTTAGGTATATATATGTGTGTTGGTGTATATAAAGTCCCGTTAGAGTAACACACCGAATGCTACTAAATTAGAAGAGGTAGTAAACGTTTAGGCCTCTAGGGCAAGACGTGAAGCATTGTCGATTGCAGCAGGTGTTATTGTTGTCACTATAAATTATTGGTACAACTTTACCTGTTCATAATGCCCCAGCTTTAGCAATTATGTAAATTCACTACTATACTAATTACATGTTCAACATAAGCTTCTTGTACCTACTTATACAAATCAATTATTAGAAAAATAACTTTTACCCTATTAGTTATGTCCATCCATTTTCCAATAAAACAAAATACAAATATTTACTTGCAAATGTTTTAACAGGGAAAAATTCATCATATATACGTCAGATTTAGTCTGTACATTATTTGTTTTCGTTTTTCTTATATATACAGAACAACAAATAATAGAATAAATTTACCTAATTCCAAGATTTTTCTCTTGTATTACTTCTAAGCGACTCAATTATTATTCTATTACTTTGCTTTGTGATTTTTGATCAAACGCTGTTTGAACTTGGCGCGTTATTATATTTTCCTTTTGTAGTGTGCAAGTTTATATTTTAAATTTTATATTAATATACAAACAAAGTACGTGTGCACCTGACGATGTACAATATATACCTATATCGTTAAATACATATACACATATGTACGTGTGTGTCTAAAAAAAAAAATTGGTTGAGTTGAAACAAAGTTTTTTTTAATACTTTTAAAGTAGGCAGTTCGTAAATACTTTTTATTCTTTTAATTTAATATTAAAAGACATTTTTCATTGGTAATACAATATAAACTTTGAAAAGTTTCCATATCTTATGCCATTTTTGTCTTACTAAAAAAAATTCAGTTTAAATATGGATGTCTAATTCACTGCCAAAGTAGATTTTTACTTCTTTACATTATTATACATAGATACTGTATTTTCTATATATCTGTATATACATATAGTATAGTATAGTAAAATTTTAGAATATCCTTTTTTGGAATTCAATTTTATTTTCACGTAAAAATAATAAATATTTAAATTATATTTCCATTTTTTTCTCACATTTTCATATACCTAAGAATCATTCCGACGTTGTATAATATAACGCAAGGCTTTCATTTTATGTAATATATAATATACTTGTATTATGTATTTTTTACTGCATTCGTTTGAAAAAATATGCGTTGAATTAATTTTATGATGTTATTTTAAGGAAAGATATACATACGTTCAAACGTATTATATACTTTTCGTACTTACTATTTTTGTTAGAAAAGATGGAATGAGATTCTTTTTACTTGAATAAAATCTGATATTGAAATGTTTTTATTACCTATAGAAGTATTACATTGTAAAACCGACTTAATTTTACCAATTTACGAAAATAATCAATTTAATAAGTCAATAACATTCAAATTATAATAATAATGATTATAATAAATAGAATCATAATACACAAACATAAATCTTAGAATTTCCATTATAAACAAAAATACATATAAAAAAGCATATAAATAGGATATATCATCATATTCATATACATATACTTAATATATTCTGTTCTATGTAAGTATATAAAACTATCATAATTCTCTATTTCAATTTATTTTGTGTGTAATAAAAATTTTACAATACTAATCAACTTGTGATAGATTTACAATTTACACATTTAACGTAATATTATAGTAAGAATATTAAATTTTAATTTTGTTTGTGTAATATCGTAAAAATTATACGAAATTTATTTCTAGATAAAATTGTCGAAATTATATTGTGTTAATAGATATATTTATATATAATATTAGATTGTCTTTTGGGAAATGTTTCTTGAAGCAATATAGAGAAATAGAAATGGCCAAGTTATTATACGAAAACCAGAGCTAGTCCAAACCAAACCATCTATATATATGGTAGAGAATGAGTACCATACGTTAGTTACTTATCGCTTTAAGGTCTGGCGATTTCAGCAAATGCTTATAGTGTGCACGAATGGCCTGAACTGAAAGTAGCCAAGTGCCCCACAGAGGAAACCACACACGATTTAAAATATCTTTTAAACTTACAAACACCTTTTTTATGTTAAACATGTAGACAGTTTTATTCAAATAAATAAAATTTGTAAACAATTACACCCACATATACGTATTTTGAATGTATTATATTAACTATACATGTGTTTATTTTTGATTATTGTATGAAATTGTGACAATAACACTTAAAACTGATTTAACAAGCATTTTAAAGTGGTGTTGTAGCAAATGATAAAGATCTAATATCACAGCAAAGCTTGTGTTTATGTTACAAAAGCCGTCATTTAAACATAGCGATAATATTAAAGATAAACATCATTGTTACCCTTCAGTTTTGCCATCAGCAATTGCATGAAAATTTGTTTTTATAATAATTTAGCTTCATTGTTAATTTATAACGAATATGTATAATAACAAAAATAATATTTTGTTAATTTGATTATTTTTTTTTTCACTTTGAACAAATCTTTAATAATTTATTCATATTTTCATAAAAAACTTTAATATCACTAATATCAGTAACATTTATAACTAATAAAAAATTTATGGTAATGTTGCATAATTATGTCAAATTTTAAATGGTAATTGATTGAAATTAAAATATTAATAATCCATTACTTATCCAATAACTGTAGTTTTATATTAAATATTCATATTTTTCTAAAATTGTTTAAATACCATAACTCAGTATAAATATTATAAAATTATAAATTAATATTACCGTTAAATTAGTACCTAACTACAAAATCATTTGCATGGATTCTTTGTTCGTGAAGCTTCCAGTTAAATCCTCATCAGTACTTGAAAGATTTATATGCTTTCATTATTAATTAAACGTAATACAATTTACTTACAATTATTGTTAAAAGTTATGAAGTGCGAGAACAATAAATAAGTCTCTCTTATTTTTGATTACTATTTGTTATAAGTAAAAATAATTATCCAACTAATTAGACATTTCTTTTCTTTTATTTTCGAACAACAATGTAGCAAAATTAGGCTTTCTTAACAATAATTTTGAAAAAAAACAACAACTAACCACCCAAGTGTATGTGATGATATTTGAGTAACTTGGAATACCACGTATAATATGCTTTAAAGTGATCTTTAAGATCTCGGTTTAGGATTTATATGTTTAATTTCATGTTAAATTAAAGTTTTCATGATATTGAAGATAAAAAGTTATATTAAAAATTTGTTATGATCAGTAAACCGTTTTTTTTTTGTTTTCTTTGTAAAAATGTTACATACCCTGTAAAACAAAAGTTTTTCTAATTAAGTAGCTTATCGCTGAATATCCGCTGTTCATTGTATGTATTTGATCAAACATATTATACAGGGCGAATTGCGATAATAAATTACATTTTATAAAATACATAATTGAAATAAAATTATTAATAATACATTTTTATAATTTTTTAGTTAATATAAAACGATAATGATAATATAATTGAAAAATGTAATAGACGAATGCAATAATTATGAAATTTGTGAATATAAAGGGTGGAAAAATATTCTGTTAGTAAAACTGAAAAATCATATAATTTGACGGATAATTAATTTTTAATGTAAACGCCTTTCCTTGGAAGAAATGGCGACTGGGGAATTATAATATCTAAGCTATATTTCAACAGTGAGGCCATTTTGCGGATTTAATTACATTATTGAAGTGTCATGTGCTACGTTCTTGATAAATGCAGAAGAGAGAACGGTCTGAAAATGCTCCAGACTTTGCTGCAGCGTCGATCGCTTGTGGAATTATTAAGACCAAATGATAATTCATTAGAACGAGCCGCCCATTCCGACCCTGACAGAGCAAAGCGTCACATTTGTCGGCTTCTTTATCTGCAATAGAATGGATCGGAGAAGAAATTAAGCCACTTAACTTAATAAGTGACGTCCCCTTAAATATGCAAATTTTTTATTATCGGACCAATTAATTTTTTTACTTACAAATGGTATTATATTTAATAATTATTATTACTTATATAGGTGTACTTACATATGTTGCAAAAATTTTAATGAGGCAAACATACATATATGAGGGGCCGTTCAGGACATTATTATTCGTTTTGAATATCTCAAAATTATATATATGTCCCTATGATAAATATATGTATGTCGTGGGCAGATCGCGTAAAACGGCTTTTCATGAAAAAACGTGGAAAAATAGTAGTTTATGGTTAGATTAGGTTAGGTTTGGTTTAGTGAACAAAAATTACAACAAGGATTACGACGTTTTTAATCCGGCACGTCATGTATATGTATATATTTTGAAAAACATATACAAAATTTTAATCAATCATAAGTTAATTTTATATTTATATATATATACATATATATATATACATATATATATATAGAATTGTATATTTTATATACAAATTTATATTTCATACGAAAATTTTTATATTGATATAATAATCTAGTTCATAGTGTTGTCGATAGATGACAATAGTGTTATTTTTGTGGTTAAATGTTCTATTGCTCTACATATGCATATACATACGGTAAATTGGCAAAATATATATAAAATAACATATTATATAAAAATTTTTCATATATTTATTAAAATTTTCAAAACGAATAACGTTTTGAACGGCTCCTCATAGACATACATAATATTATAACAATATTAAAGAAAAGTTTTAATTTTCATTAAAACTGTTTAAACTGTTATATAATAACATATTATACAGTAAGGTAAATTTAATAAAGTAAATCTATATAAAACGTAAGTAAAGAGAGAGGTTTAATGTGAATTGTACATATAAAAGCACATCTAAAATTTTGCAACGTTTTAAAGGACTAATAAAGAAATTAGTTAAAATAAATGTGAATGTGAACAGTCCTCAAAATTTAATTTGTATTTACTTAGTAAATGAAATTTTAGTTCATATTTGGACAACGCACTAATAAAATATCAAACATATAACTTGGTACCTATGTATATGTACAAATTTAATTTTTGTTGTTAATATTATTGTTTATGTAATATAAATTATAAATAACATGTATGTATAAATAGAGAATACATGTTGAAATGTATCTCTATATGTGGTATTTTATAACTATGATATAAATAAAGTGTAATTCGTTTTGTGTATATTTATTTATATTTTGTACATATATACCCTTACATGTATATTCTAAGGTATACATATAAACAACGTTAAATAAGTTGAACTAATCGTAGGAAAAGCTAGTTGTTGTAGTCCGACTATTGTATGGTTTACAAATGGATAATGAAGTCCGTAATAGCGGTCTTATTTCAGGTTTCAGAAAATCAACAACATACTAAAAGCAACTATAAAACAACTATTATTTGCTCTCTTCTAGGCACGTAAATTCTATAAAGAAAATGCAGAAAACCATCAACATTCTCTCTCATACCTATATATTTATTAATGTGGAACAGTAAGTGCATTTCAACAAAATCACTAATTTAAGTCTAACGATAAACTGTGAATTTTCCTTTATCAGCTTTTGATAAGGATTCACTTTAACTTTTGATATTAACTTCTTCCGTTCCACTCAAAATAAATTTGAAACAACTTTATATACACGACCATAAATAATGTTTCCTAATATTAAATTTCCAAATATGCTTTCGTATATTTTGAGGAAACGTACAAAGGACTACATTAAATCCCTTACAATTTATAAAAAAATATATTATTACACGTAATATGTCATAATGTACATACATACATATGTATGTATGTTATATACTCTATTTTCAGTAAAAATGACATATCAGAACACGAATTTTTATAAATGAATAAATTTGCCTATAGTATTTAGTTTAAATTAATATAATACGTATATAGTTACTTATAACTACTTATAAGTTATAATTTAGTGCACCTACTAACTTGACTTATAGGAGCTTATTAAAATGTCAACTTAAAATTATTTTGAATTTGTTTTTCTTTATTCAGAGAATGAATTTTATTTCAAGTTCTAAGAACATGCACTCAAATTAGTTTCATTTCAGAAATATAAGTTATTTCTTAATAATCCTACATTTTTTATTCTATTACATATCTTTACTATTTTTATGGAAAAGCGTGAACATTTTCATAATAATACAATTTTATGCATAATTTCTTTTCATTGAATTTAATTAATTTAAATTATGTTTATTTGAAATGTACCTATCCAAAATATATTTTTATTTTATCTTATTATTTATTCTTTTTTTTTGTTAATTGGATGATGTCGTTTAAAGATTATTTTGTATACCAAAAACTTTCCGCTACATTTTTGTATATTCTTTTATAAAAAGTTTTTAACAAGAATATAAGATAATAAAAAAAAATTAAAACATTCTTTAAAGAGTTCATTTTTCATGCCATGCATCATTAATATCGTCTATAATAATACATGCACAAGTATTGGTTAATATTAGTATTTAAAATATAATAATAATAAAATTTACATGGGCCTAATTAAATGGTAGGAAAGTTGAAATGATAAAATATTAATCAAAATTAAAGCATTGAATTGTAATTTGGTGAAGCTAAATTGGGTTTTCGAAAATGACTTCATTAGTAAAGTAGTTTGAATCGTTTCTAGTGTGAGTTTGTCTCTTCTTGATTGCGTTATCGTTATTAGAAATGAACTTTACAAAACTAAGCATAGACATTAGCGGGAGTATGCGATGATAACTTGTTTTCCGTTAACGCTTGTTGAAAATTCGTCGGCCGGAAGTGCGTTTTGGTAAACGAACTGTATGTTCTTGCCATTCTCGAATGGCATAAGAATACAAATGGGGACAGTCAGAACAATATGCTTGTTAAAAACATAACATATTATTTCATAAATATAATTCTTGTACATTTAAGCTACATTAAGCATTTTTGCGCTTTTATATAAAAATGTCATTTTTGGTTAAAAACTACATATACAGTTTATTTGTTTGTTTGTTTGTTTGTTAGTTTTTTTTTTGTGTAAATATAAATAAAATGGCCACATATATAAATAACACAAAAATAAAAAGGACACAAAACATTATAATGGTACATAATTTATTAACCTTATTGTGTTAGTCTTTTTAATTCTATTGTTTAAAATAAGAATTAATTTTCGTTTTTGATATTCAGTTAAATTGAAAACAATAAATAATTAAAATAAATAGTTTTTATCTTTGTCAACGGATTTAATTACTATGAACAATAACAAAAGATGTGAGAATAAATGTATTTTAAGATAATAGGGTTAGTTTCTAACATAGTGTAGTAGTCCAGTGTTGGAAAGCGGACGCATTCGTCTCTGGGGTGGGATGTTAATAAGGAGGGTAACTAGCTACATGAGAGCGGATTGCGACCCACCATTTCCCACATTCTCATTCGGGATAGCGGTCGTTTGCTCGCCAGACCAAATAATATAACCTACGCGACACAAATACCCTTATTGCAAATTTTGATAATTATTCCCATATGCACCACTAAAACATTTTCGAGAAAAAAAATATATATATGCTATCACAATATTAATTTTAATATCTTTGTACAAGTTCATTAATTTACAAAACAAAACATATTAAACAGATGTCAAATTTGCAGAAAATTAGAAAAAATACACTAAATATATTTGTGGATAATATACTGTGTCCGCTATATACTTGCCTCTCGAGCAATAAAACTTAAAAATGATTTGTTACTGATTTAAACAGAAAATATTGTCTAATATGTTAAATTAGTTTTAGACTGATATAATTGTTTATTCAAAGATTTACACGACGTACAAATACTCTACTAAATTCTAAGAAATTCTTTAGAAATTGTAAATTTGGATACAAGTAACTCCTATATACCTATATGTAATATACCACCAAATGTAATTCATAAATTCTAAATTTTTCTATTTCCTATTTATAATTGTGACATTTACAATCAGACCGGTAAGTATACGGAGGACAGACTTTATGTATGTATGTACTTTTATATTTTATTATTTATTATATATTTGCACATGAAAGAAAAGTAAGAATGTATTTGGCTTTTATTTCAGTTAGCTTATATAGGCATATATAGGCATATTTCACGATACATTAATAAAGATTTGAAATATATTTTTATTATGGAAAAATATTTTTTCCGATCCTTTAGATCCTAAAGCATTTTTATCAAAGACAAATTGAAGGAAAACATTTCTAACTAAAAGCTCCCTATACGAACTTGTATTTGTAACGTTATTTTAAATTATAGATGGTGGTGTCGGATTTTAAAGAAACTTTTTTAAATTTTCAACTTTAAATAACTTTTGAATTTTTTTTCTATTCAATTCAATCTCTTTGTACATTCAACGAATGCAATGCTATGTAAATGTCTGCGTGTGTACATGTATATATAAACTTCCCAATTCCCATATATGTATGTATATACATACATATAGCCGAAAATGTGTTTCTATTATGTTTTTTATTATAAATAGTTCTTGGTTGTAAACACACACCATATATAAATGGTAGTATGTGTTTCAATAAAAAATAATTAAAAATTGAAATGTGTTTATTATCATTTTGCGTTTCAATTTTCTTATATTACACATTATGCCTTTATATTTATGGATATACTAGTATGTATTAGTATTATGTCGAATGTGTTAGATATAGGAAAAGTTACACAATTTCGGTATAGTGGCAGGTCTCAATGGATTCATACACGTTTTGCACAGAAAAGACTATACTTAGATCTGAACACAATACACACAGGTATGATTTTCCTTTATGTAGTAGTATAGCGGTGGATATATGCAAGCCAAAGTCGACACAGCCGGTACGGCTATAACGCGGAAAGTGCTCTTTGTCATCTATAAAACAAGGAGACAGCTGGGCTAGTAAAGTTATCCAACGCTGTCTTACCTGGGCCAAAATAAAGGAGGTAAAATGCGAATAAGTATTATATACTTTAAAAATCTCAACATTTAAATAACTATGAATAAATGTAAATAATAAATATACATTGTGTTTTATATACAATATACATATGTCATAAATATATATGAAATGCACGTTTATATTACATTATACATCTATGTGCGAGTAAAATGTTTGCACCAGTAAATATTATCTGATAAAATCATACTGGTGATGGTGGTGGTGGTGGTGGTTATACGGTAAAATTGACGGATTCACTAATAGAGAATGGCTTAAATCAATTCAGTCGCAGTCATCAGTCAGAAATGATTATCTTACAAAGACATTTTCGTCTGATTCTGACTCAGCATTCGTTAAAATATAGTCGATAGATTTTCCATGTTCCTTTTGACAGTTCGGTCACTACATTTCTATTATATTCAACAATATACCTCAGCTGTTGCATAAAATTGCAATATTAAAATTTCGCACGTTTTCAAACAAACAAATACATTCAAAACAAACTTCAACTTTACAATTCAAACTTATTAACAAGTTGTGTGTGAAGTGTGTCTAAACCGTCCCCCATCCTCTCTTCTATTCCCCTTTTTATTCAAAAAAAAAGATAAAACGAAAGCAGCATCTTGCCTAAGGGTCCATAAGAACTATATAGAAGGTTTGTTTGCTTCAAAAACATTTTTGTGCGTCGAAAACTTAAAGGGCGACAATATCTAATGTTGGTGTTGGTGGTGGTGGTGGTGGTGGTGGTGGTGGTGGTGGTGGTGGTGGTGGTGATGGTAGTAATGGTAGTGATGGTGGTGGTGGATTCCATCGCCGCGGGTGAGATCAAACTCAGCAGGCAAATATCAAGGTGCCTAGATCTGGTTAAAATATGGGACCCCTTATATATATAAAGGGTACTTGAAAACCTACATAAAAATAATAAAGTCAAGGGAGAGGAAAAAATGGTGAAGCTGCTAAACTCGCAAATGATTCACTTTTCTGATATGCCGACAATTGCACTATTATTACATTGTAGAAACGGCATCTATATACATATAGCTGTATGTTACTTTTCTTTTTTTTTGTTATGTCTAAAACACGAATGTATATATAAAACTATCGACTAATACATACTAACTTCTAACAAAACATAATGAAAATTCTAATTGCAAATTATTGTACTCGTTTACACGTTTCGCGTTCTTTTCAGATTATCTTTGTGAATAAAACAGAACAATCAACATTAAAAATAATAGTACTATTTCTCTTTTTTATTTTTTTAACAAAACTAGTTAGAACAAACCTTTCTAAACTTTTTACTTTTACTCTCCAAGAATCTATATTTGTATAGTTAAACAAAAAGACCACAAAATTGACTTTATATATACTTTTCGGTTAACAAAACTAAATTTAACAAATATTAAAATATTTAAATATGTAATTAGTTTTATGTTATATCCATATTATTTGCATAAAATGTTCTAGAAGTATAATGTTTTTATTATACTTACAGTTAGACCTGAAGTGGCTTTTGGATAGCTGCTGTTAAAGGGGGTATGTCAATACCATTAGTCAGAAGAGGGTGACAATAAGTAGTCACTTATTGGATTTATTAAATAATCAAACATCCCAAAATGTAATAATAAAATTTTAAATTAAATCTAAAATGATAATAGGAAAAACATAATTAATAAAAATCTATTTAATAAATAGTTTTCTAGAAGACATTTAGTTTTACTATATACATATATATAGCATCAGTATTAAATGATAGTGTATTGCAATATCGCTCTACGTGTTATTTAACTTGTTGAGTATTGCCGACGACACAAAAACGGTCATCAGTTTGGCCTGCTTTTGCAGACGTGACATTGTAACTTTGGCAATCGCACTACCACATTAATCATATGCCACCGGACGCCTGGGCTTACTTTTAACTCACTTTATCAACAATGAAAGATGTTAACGTTAGCAAACGTAATGTGAGCAGTATCATATAGATGACCCGAACCCTTAGAAACCCTCTCATTTTAAATAAAAAACAACTGTTTCGGGTTCATTCTACAGACCTTTTTTTCATAAAGATATTATTGTTAGTATATTATTCAGTTTATATATTATATTATTAAAAATATAACGTTATAATGAATGTGATAAAATACAATGATTATATGCGAAATATTTTGGTTTAAATGTACGCAATATCCGTAGGTTGCACGGCGTATTTTCGTGCAAGTTTTAATGAAGACAGTTTAAATAATGGAGAGAGATAAAAGGGTTTTTGGTGTGGTAAATGCGCATGCAAAATAAGATGAAACTGGTTATATGCAGTACTTCGGCAATAAACCACAACATCAAGATCAATGATGGAGCGTAACAGATCACCCTGTAGGTTAGTATGTAGTTGTTAATTAGCTCAGGAACGTTATCAAATCCCTGTAATGGTCATAGCGTGTTATCACTTGTGTGAAGTGTTGATGTCGGTCTAGACTTTCTATGAACTGACTTTGAAAACTTCTGTCTAGTAGAATTAATTTTGTGTGCACCACTTTACAGACTTTCAAAATATATATAAGCTGTATATAGTAGTATAGTAGTAGCCCCTATGCACAGTTTATAATTAGGGTTCATGCAAAGAAATGTAGGGAGATTAATAGCTCGCAATTTGTAGAACGCGGGACTAGGTGAGGTCGGTGCTGTAGGTTAGCCCCCATAATAACTTCTCTTTCAAGCACACGGGTTCAGGCCAATATTTATGTTGGGGATCGTGACATCGCATTTGTCTTGGACGCCGCGCGATCGGTCCAATTGGATTACAATCACGACGGTATGGGCCGTTTGAGAGTTTAGTTTTATGCTTGAACAACAATTTCAATTAAAATAAATAAATAAATAATATATACATATATAAACACTAGGTAACAAAAAAAATTCATTTCAACAAATTTATACAATTCCATTTTAAAAGGAATTTCCCTCCTTAAAACACGATATAATAATAAATTTAATACATATTCAGAGCTTAATGTTTGTATACTTAATAAGTGAATATGTTTTTGAAAGAACACAAATTTATTTGATATAATTCTATACTTAGGGGGGCATTAATTTCATAAATAAAATGGAGATATATTTTATGTGAAATACACAAGAGACTATATTATTATGTGATAAGTTACCATTTTAGTAAGTTTGTGTACTGTTTGTTATCTTTCTGAAGTAAAGTGTCAGTTCTGTCTAACTGACTGGTTATTTGGCTATCACAACTTGACTTGTTAACCACAATCTGGTGTTAGCGATGATGCTGTCTTTATGTAGACATTGGATTTAGACATACATCATTATTTACTTAATATACTTACCTAATGATATTTGTTGTAAAATTAGTAAAATGGCGCCAGTTACGCGTACAATTTGTTTAAATAGACAGGTCATCCTTACATCTCTTCACGTTTCTGTAATACAAAAAAAACAAAATACTTACATAAATATGTGCATGTAAACTAAACATGTTTTAGTTTGATAAATTATATAAAGTGATTTAAGTTGATATGTTTAAGTGGATGGATGTGGGATAAGAAAGGAAACCTCATTAGCCCCATACCGCATACAGTTGCCAACATTGCTACATTGCCACGCAACACCACCGGCCACCCATCGTCTTTGGTTCATTGCTTCTCAGATATAAATTATCCGTGCATCTTGGCTAATAGCGAGAGAGCGCATCGCATCGCGGATTGTCGTTAAGGACCACCCGCGCCACAACGTTTCCTAACGAGATATGCGGAAATTATGCCACGAACAGCTAACAGCATCAACATCAGTATTGCTCGAAAACCGCCACTACCAAAAATCCCGGTCATTCTTAATGACCAATGAATTAAGAAAATATTTAACTACGTCTTTTAAACCAGTATGCCGCACAATTTAATGGCACTGCCATTCTATATATATATGTATATAAGAGTATATAATTTATCATTTGTCTTTGATTTTTCAATGGGACAGTAAAATGGCAAATAGCTTCTAGCAAAATGGCATTCGGTGGAGTTAACGTGTTGAAAACGCGCGCTATACCAAAAAGTCTTTTATCCGCTGCAATTACTGTCGCCCTCGACAACGCGCACAAAATACTCTTTCGCCTCGTAAATGTACCGTACGATTTGTCACCTATATGGGGGTACAGGTATAATGAAACAGGGCCGTTCTGCAAACTCTGCGAGAAGGCATTTTTACCAAACCAATATCTTTACATACAAATCTCTCAATCTTACGTGTATCTACATATGAAGACATAACTTCTTCACCCCCTAATACCTATTTACATCGGTATCGAGCTTTGTTCGTTGACAAGTTTTATCTCTTAGATGGTGATGTTGTGTGTTATATTCAATATCGGTTACGGATCGTCACAACCATTACTCAGTGACAGCGGCCGGGCGAAAATGCCTACAGCGCAAATCTCAATATACGTCCTGATTTAACACTCCGTATGTGTTCATCTAGAAAACAACTTCCTTTACTCCAGCATGCACATACACACACCCTATACCAGACAAAAACAAAACATCCCGTTAATAATCAAAATATACATATACATATATGTATAATTAATAATTTATTTTCACCACAAACAAATTTCCTTTAATTGATTTAAAATTATCTGATTGAATGTTTAATTGAATTTGTCTCTTTTCTTTAATTCCATCATATACATATATATATCTCACTCTCTCTATATATACTATATATATGTATTCTTATAATATTTAATTGAAATGTACAAAAGAAAAAAGTTTTGATAGCCTTTTTATGTGATGGATTAGGGTATTTTAAATTTGAAAGGTCAAATATTTAGTGGGGAAAAGGGAAAAGGCTAGAACTTATTCAACTCTCATAGAAGAAGATATCACATTTTTCATTGAAATCTCGTTTATGAGGGTAAATAAGAGGGAATTACTTAAAGGACAAATAGAAGCTTCCCTGTCAAGTTAAAGAATTAAAAGTTGAACTTTTGTCAGCTGGCGCTAGAGCGATAACCGCCGGTGTTCTTGTTAGGGGCTAGAAAACAGAAAGAACGACGTCAAGAGCATACCGACAACACATGTGAACAAGTTGCACGCTACACACGACACCCTACTTTTATACGCTATTTATCGAACTCACACTTGATTTACTATCAATAGTTTGCGATACTTTAATCAGTAACGTCAATCTTGAACTCTATTTAATTGAATTATATTTTAAATAGTGGCAACTTTGTAAACACGTACATGTGTATATAGAAGCGTAAAGACATCATTTAAGTTTAAATTTATTTATATGTATACACATATATAAAAATTGAACATACTCGTATGTGCATATAATAATATATGAACAATATGTATATGTATATTTGTGTAAATATTGGAATAGATAATAAGTTATCTATAAAGTTTAAATAAACAAACTTTTACAATTTTTATGATAGATGTTTTCAAACCGCATTATATAAATAATAATAACTTATTTTTACATATTGTTGCATTATCTGAAGATATGTATCTTAAACAATATAAAGTGAATAATAAGAGAAATAATAAAGTTAACAAGTTTAAATTTGTAACAGTTCACTAACATATACGTGCAACTTTTTTAATAAGAATACTATATGACAATAAAATTGTTTTCATAAAATTAATATTTGCCCATAAGTTTTGCGTCAACTTATCAAAATATTCTTCTTCAAAAAAAAAACTACAGTAAGCTTTTGAAAGTTTTAAAAAATTTAAAATTCTCTATGGTGTTTGTTTGTTAATTGAATTCCCGCCCGACGTAACTAACTGAATATTCCAACTTTTTTTTTTGTTACAAAAATTACTTCACTTAATTATTACATATATGAATAAAAGATATAACAGACAAAAGAGAACGTGGTCAAGTAGATGTTGAGGTGAATAGTTGAATGTTTTTGAAACTTACTTAAAAAAGGAGACGCAGGGACGGCCTGTACGTGTTGGTGCGGAGCGGTAAAAATTTTTGGTGAAAATATGTTGTTCAAGAGCACCGCGTTTCACGGAAACTGGAGTTACTGGAAGCTGGAAGCGCGTCTCCAAAACTGGTAAACCAAAATGGCGCATGCGGCACTCTTCTTCGGCACCACCGACGCCCGATGAATGGCCGTTAATTGTAGACGAGATGCTCTTTGCACTCGGCCAGTCGCGAGTTAATCAGATGATAAGGCATCCGGGAGTGTGCCTTGTTATCATATATCAGGTCGCTAATGGTGCCCTTCCCCGACTCCTTCTATATGTTTGTACATCAACCACCTTGGCATAACTTTAGACACGTTCCATCAGCAACACGCAGTTTCACAGATGTGGAACTCATTACCCTCTTGTTTTACCAACACACTAGTAGCTCGTAGTAACACCAAACAAAATAAGTTGAGATGAATTAACCAACCAACACAAGAAACCTCACTCAACCACACACAAAAAAAAGAAAAAACTGTTTTATGTTTAAGAACGATGCAATGTTTCCTATGTTTACGAGAATAGTTGAAATACCCTCTTGTTTGATGTCTTAAAGAAGTCATAAAAAACAACATGTTGGATACCTATATAATTTGTTCACTAAGAACTTTAGTCCTTTGTGTTTTTCATTTATGTTATCTTTTATACTATAGGCAAATCTCTTTCTACAACTAACAATTAAATTAGGTACAGCAACATTATATTTACTTTTTCCAAACATAAATGTTGTTTACAACAATTGATGCCAGAAGTCGTCGTCTAATTTAAAGACTTCAAATTTAATATATAGGGTAGCTTATAAAAATAAAATTAAAGGAGTAAAAAAATTGTTGATCTAAACTTTAGTAAATTACTTGGAAAATTATTAAGTAGCCTATATTAAATTAAATACATGTACTGTATAAACTGGTTTTCATTACATACGAACTTCTTTGCAGCCTAATGAACATGAGATTGCACTTTTTTCGAAAATTAATTATGTTGATGTCTAGTACGATTTTCCTAACTAGACCAAACTAATACTATACCGCATTGGACAAAGGCAGAAAACTGTATATTCGTTTTACAGATAAGGGCTTAAAGGATTATAGATTAATACATTTTTCATTTTACACATTATATATGCAGAAATACATATTAATAATTCTTTTATATTATTATGAATGCGTAATATAAAAAAATATTAATTAATTCATAAAGACTCTGATTAAATAAGTTTAGCAGGAATTTGTGGTTAAAAATTATAAAAAGCTGTTGTTTATTTTTAATTATTCACAAAATTTTGTAATATATACGTACGTATATCTCGGTATTTGGTTGAAATATGTTTATACACGTATTTTCATCAGATTTATATTAGGTATATTACAATTTTAAATATTATAACCAGTAACCAAAATATATTAGATGTAAAAGTGGTAAAACAGCAGATGTTAAAGCAATGACTAAATGAATGCCAGTGTCATTAAATAGCACACACCTGCAGTTTTGTTTGAAATTAAATAGTAGAAATAAAACGTCTAAACTAGTCAATATTTACGAGGTAAGATGAAATTTTGAGAAGTTTTAAAGATGGCCATAAAAGTTGATTTAATTGCTGTCATTGTTGGTGAATAATAGGTAAGAAAATGTTGAGTTGGTAGTTAGAATTTGGAAATGAAATAGTCGATATGACATGAAAATAGCGTGTGCATGTCCAAATGGTAGAATGGTAAGATAGTGGATGGTGGGTATGGTAATATGGTATGGTGGCCCTGGCCTGCACCCAAAGCTCAGTCAGCTTCAGACAGGCCCCGTCCAGTTAACTGAAAAAAAAAGAAGAGGACAAACGAAAGGAGCCGAACATACAGACGACTCACAGATTTACGAGTATAGCTTTTCTGTAATGGAGTTTCCATGCTTCGACGTAGTTTTATGTGGTTGGCCGCTATATAATGTGCAGAGATTGCCTCACTAGTGCACCTAAGGTGTTGCCCGCGGCTGTTGCGTCAGACAAAGCTTGTTTGTAGAAGCGTCGATTGTTCGCGATTTAATATTGAAGGATCAACTTTCCCTCTAAGCTCGAACGCAATACTTGTTCTGTTACACTATCCATTCAGTTTCATTGTACTCTATAGATATTATCACTGATGATGATAACGCTTATACATCACAATTCACGATATGAGCATTATTACATTGCTTTTAGGAATATTGTTGGAAAACCACCTTATGCGGCTGAATACAAACGTTATAAATCTGCCAAATGCACACGTCGGTCAGCATCGCGTATACCATCTCGCATTACACTAGCCGATGCCTTCCAAACCGCAACTATAAATTCTCCATGGACCACCAAAAAAACATTTTGTCCATTTTAAACTTTACAGCTGATACGGGTCCACCACAGGTTTTACAAAAGTATTCAAATATACTATATGGTTATATGGTTTCTTTTTCAAACAAACTAACTTATATTTATACGTATTTATATATATATATGTATATAAAATATATTTCATACACAAAACAATTTCACAAATATCATATAATTTTCACTATGTTGACACCGTTTTTGTAAACGATTAACAAAAGTCTCTACTAACTTTTAATATAGGGTTAATTAATTACTAGTAACGCTATATACATTTATATATCATGTTTCACACATTTAACATCACACCACTATATATGTTTACGTATAATTACGTTCCTTTCCAATTATACAACCGTCATGATTTTCATAGGGTATTATTTTTGTTAAATAGATACAGTTTCATACTGTTAATTAAATTGTTATTGTAGGTATTTATAAAATATTTTAAAATTTATAAATAATACACATAAAAATTGATATACAATTTACACATTTATAAATATTTTATATGTGTACATTATATACATACATAAAAAAAATAAGTTATAAAGCTGTTGTCTGAAGTGCAATTTAGATTTTAAGAAGGAAAATCTTCACAAGAACCAAGTGCTTATCTTTCAGAAACAGTTTACAAAGCTTTGGACGAAAGCAAAACGGCACTTTGCATATATCTCGACTTAGTAAAAGCATTTGATACTATGAGGTATCCACAATTGTTATCCATACTTGCTATATGAATATATGTAATCCTGTTTATCATCTTTTAAGCACATACATTTATTAAATTAACAATATAAACTAGAATTTATTTTCTTACTATAAACTTGTCTGATGACTGTTTGGGAACAAAAACAAAAACAGGGCAAGGGAAAAAACAAGGAGAACAACAAACTGTGGAGTTTTCTAATAGTCCTAGACGTATTATAGACTGATCGACGATTTCGTGGTGCGTATGTGGACGCACAGTGTACAATAAAGGGCCAAATCCGCAGTCCATCAGAACTATTGCACGCTAGGGAAATTCAGCATTCATGATTTGATTCGGTATAGTTGCAAGCATCAATAACTGTGGACTGTGTGGGTACTTTGTGTGCGTGTGTATGGTTAGTCTGTTAGGTAGTCGATATAATCATTTCATGCCAACGATATAGTTGTATTAATGCCCCAAGGAATAACACTACTCATATGCTATTATGTGCCCTACTGAACACCACCACTTTGCCTATATGCAGATGGACGTATAAAACTCGAACTCTAACTCATCAGACCATCCCCGGGACCCGATCTATTCAAAACGAAATTAATATTCGAATCTTTTTTTCTCCAACAGTTGCTATACAAAAAAAAATTGTATCGTACATGTATATCAATAAAATGGTAATTATAACTTCGATTTGTTTCAGCCGTATAAAGCTTTGCAGTAAAAACACTAAAGAAGTCATATTTTTCAATTTTTAATGTAGACGTTAGAAAAATTTTGTAGTTAATAATTTTTTTGTGTGGTCCGACTGTATTTAACATACTAAACGGTCATAGTGTGTCAGAACTTTAATATGATTAATAGCTGAACTTAACTAAAAAAGAGATTTACTGAGAGTACCTATATATGTATATGCTTCCTTATAAATAAACCAAGTAAAAGCCGAGTGGTGACTAAAAAAGTCATCGTACCTATAAAATTGAAATCGATATAAACCCAATAAACAACCTGCATGGACGTTACAGGAATTTTTATATGAAAAAATATAAACGTTAACAATGTTATTACATATTGTGTCAATTGTATCATTCTCATTTATCAAATGATTCGAATCAATTAATAAATATAATAAATTTATACAAAAAAATATGCTTGTTTTAGATTTTCACGCCCTCTGAAATTCAATGTTTCAGATATTTTTAGGTTTCAACAGAGACTTTTCTTGCACAAAATATATTTATCATTTTATTGAAAAAAATTTTGCGTATTATTACTAATTATGTATTTAAATAGATTCATTATTAATTTTTTCTTTATTTATAAGAAATGTTTCCTCTATAAATAAATATTTAGGTATTTGTTGACTAATAGAGCCCTCTATGAAAATTTGAATAAATGTAAAAAGGTCCTCATAAGTTTTCAGTTTCAAAATTTTTTATTGTTGAATTTTGCGTATTCATGCCTTGTCATAATTGTTTTTAATTAAATAATGATGTATAAGAGCAATAATTTTTAGTTGTATATATAAAAACAAAACATCATTATTATTTATTACTTTAGTCATCTTTTTCCTATATTTTCGTGCCCTCTAAGGCAAAGGGGATGAAATATGTGGATAAAAAGTGGTGTCATCTTTGGAAAATTCGACGTTCAAAGAAAATCAGCAGAAAACTTTTTAGTTTAATACTAATTTATTATTTTGAATCAAGGAAACTTTTATTTATCTTAAGTTCTAAATTATTCATATTTTTTATTGCGATTATATCCTTTTATTATTTAAAAAAAGTTAATAACTTAATTAATTAATTAATTGACCAAAATGGTTACTAAGTTGGAACTTATAAATTTTGATGTTGATAATACCTAGTCGTAATTGTTCTCTAATTATGCGATTAAAATTTTTTTTGTTAATTTGCTTTGAAGGGATGTTTAATACAATAATAATCCAACTATTGGTTTTAGATTTGTGGAAACCTTTAATTGATTATGTAACATCTGTCATATAATTGCATAATTGCTAATAAAGACAAACAGCATCAATTGTAATTGTTTACAAATCAA
>SSSI01009827.1:0-32671 GCA_004796505.1 Oryzaephilus surinamensis
TATCATGACAGCATCACGCAGACATGACAAATAATTCCAAGACATGAGAATTTCTTATTAAAATAATAAAAGTGCACCCCATAACGATTTATTTTGAAATTTATGTTTTATAAAACAGAAAAAATATCAGTTCAACGTCTGTTGAAATCATTTCCAATTTCAGATATAGGAAACAGCCATTTTCTGTTCCATTAATTTTGAAATAGTGTATCTCTGCATGTATTATTTTAAATATTTAATTGTTAAACAAAAACGAAAGTGTTGGATTAAACATTTGATTTTTATTATAAGTAATAAACAGATAAAATGTATATTTAAAATAATTTATGAAAAAAATACGTTATATGTATAAAACGACACCAATAATAAAATACAGTGGAACCCGGTTATAACGACTCCGGTTATAACGACAACCCGGTTATAACGTAACAATTTAAGTGGTCCCGGCAAACTTCCATAAGAACAATGCAAATTTTATCCGGTTATAACGTCACTGTATATAACGCCAGCCCGGTTATAACGACAGACTTTTGTCGTTATAACCGAGAACATTTGTTTAAAATAGTACATTATAGCTATGTTATATCCCTGAATTTATTTTTAATCCGGTGCAAATTACTTTTTCTTAGTATTTATCCAGGATCATTTGGAAATACCCATTAGTTAAATGGGGATTAATACGAAATACATATTTAGATACAAATATTGTATACTTAACCAGAAAAATGAAACAACAACCAATTTCAAATTTCCTCAAAAACTGTTGAGTTTAATTAAATTTAGTAACATGTAGTAACTATAATAGGCATATTTTCAATTTTGTTTTATTTTGGTTTCATATATCTTATTTTTACCTATATTATGTGTAATAGTATTTATTTTACTTAGATATTTTTTGAAAAATTTAAAAAGGTAATTATTGTTGTTAAATTAATAAAACCTATATATTTAGTGACTTTAATAAAACCCGGTTATAGCGTCAACCCGGTTATAACGTCATTGTTTGCCAGTCTGCTAAAATTCGTTATAACCGGGTTCCACTGTATTTTTCTATCGATATAATTATAAAATATAAAATCTACTCGTAGACATGATAATTAGGAATAATTTAACAGTAGATATAGATAGCCGAATTAATTTAAGGGAATATTGGGGTCAAATTACTTAACAGGAGCAAAACAGTTTAGTCTTATTAATTTTATGCAAAATACTTCTTCAGGGTTATTATACACTTTATATTTATATTTTCCAAGCCAAAATTTTTTTATGTAACAAAAACCGAAATTTCTTTAAAAAAAGTTCCTTAAAATATGTTTATTGATATAATGGAAAAATAAATTAGAAAAAATTTTAGTTGTGTATATTTTCGTTTGCTCTCTTATTCTTATTTTATTATTTTCGTTTGTCAAACATGTCAACTTATTGTCGTAAGCTAACAGCTTTGTATATTCGACTACGTGTCAACTTCAATGGGTACTATAAAAAAAAACTTTTTATATTTACCTGCCAAAAGTAAAATACAAGTTTTCTGGCACTAGTAAAAAAAATAAAGTTTTATATATGTATATACATATACATATAGGTATATATATATTTAGCAATACCTTCAAAAGGAACTAAAAAGGTGAGCGTTATAAAGATGCTTTTTTCATGTCGTCCCTTTTTTACTAGGTCACTGGCTGAATTTGCCAATAAATCAGTACGTACTCATATATGTATAATACGTGATGCAATTCCATTTGAAAAAACGTACTTATATAAAAAAAAATAAATAAAATAGTGAAAATTGATACATTATCCATAAAAGTTCCTTTTCATTTAATATACATATAAAATTTAATTTGAATAAATTTACAAGAAATTCATTTCTTGTGGCAATCAAATAAAAATTATACACAATATTTAACGTACATAAATTGAAATTTACGTACGTTGTCGCGTTGCAGGTCCCCTTTTAATATACATATATATATATGTTGAGTTGCACACAGAAATACGCTTCATTAAAACAACCCTCATTAAAATGAGTACTTATATATCCCTCTGCCGGTATAAAAATACGGAAAAGACAAATTAGTGGAATAGTATGAAATATGAGCGACTTCTACGGTATAGTGAGTAAGTAAATAAAGGAAAACCATATATGTATGTATGTATGTACAAGTGGGCTGTAGAAATGGGGTGAGTTTAAGGTGTTATATAAGTGCAATATATACGTATGGTTTGTACGTTTCGTAATGAAATTGAAGATTGTGCATAATATGTATACTGCCGGGATCGTGAATCGTGCACTCACGTATAATGTGTATATGAAGTAATGAGATATGTACGTTTATTATCCAATATTCAATAAGGAATATGTATTACTAAATTTATATCCCAGTACACCATTCATGATCCCTGCAGTGTACATAAAATATGGAGTGTTTTAAGTTCGTGCATTCACTTCTGGCATGATTTTGCAAAATTGCTTATAGGCCTTTATCGACAACTTAATCTTTATAGTGTATAAGAGTTAGCCTGTACACCTTAACATTAGCGCAATGACCACTGGGGACGGCGGTCGCCACCATCGCAACAATAAACACGCGATCAATTTTACCTTTTTGATGTTCATTTTTCAAAACATAATACAACATTTAGAGTAATTTACCAAAAAAATATATATAAATTATAATTATTTTCCTGAAATGCAAATAAAACGATTAATAATGTTTTTTTTTTGTTTAATCAAAATAATGACAAACACTTTATTAATATTTTGTGTCATGATTTTTGTTTGTTGAATGAGGGGTGATCGATTTTTCTGAAAATCCTAAGGTAGAACAATTGACCCAAAGGGATATTTAGTATTGAAAGGTCAATGGAGGGTTCTGGTTGGTCCATACATTTACCATCAACATACATAAACTTTGATGCGTTCATATAACTGAAATAGAAACTTTTATACGAAACTTTAATTTATATCCGTCTAGAGACAAATTAAAATTTATGTATTCTTGGTATGATGGTAGAATATATGAAATTTTTTCTGTGAAAAATAAATATATAAGAATCTAGTTATCTTTATTATGTTATAATATAATATGAACTAATTAAATTTGAAAATATATGATTAATTAACAAAATCACTGCTACTGTTATGTTAATTAAAAACTGTTTACTTGAACTCAAGTTATAAATTAAGATGTTGGAATTTTTCTTAAAGAAAACTAGCTTTAAAAACAACGTTATAGAGCTTTTTTTTAGTAAACATAAATAAGTTTCTTTTGATTCGAAACTTTTAATGTAAATTTAATTAGGTACGTTAGAGATTATTTGAATTTTTTCATTATATTATTAAAAGTGTGAACATACACAAAATAGTGTTATAATTTAAATAATCTCTAAAATGTTTTACTAGCTGGTCCAACTAATCCTTTAAAACGTTAAAATTATTTTATATGTAAAAAATACAATTCAAATTTAAAAAAAAAGGATTTTTCACAAAATAAACATCCGATGTGTATTTTTTTGGATTGTTTTTGAATTGTAGCATTTGCATTTATACAAATATTCCATCAATTGAAAAAATAAATCGTTAAATTTGAATTTGACACTAAAAACATCATTTTTTTATAGATACAGTTTCTTTTCACTATACATATTTAAATTTTAGGAATTTTAAATAGAAAACAAGTTGATAAATCGAGCTAAAACTGTGTATACGTACATTTGTTGTTTTTTTTATCATATATTGTACGAGTATGTATTTCGGTGTTCATTGACTTAATAAAATTTTTAATTACCAGAACGAAGTGCATTTAAATAATAAATATGACTAACTAAATTCGTGCTTGTTTTTCATTTTCATCAATCATCAGTACAAATGTTGGTTTAAACAAACTTTACATTGTATCAACCGTTTCAAATACAATTATGTGTATATAATGTTGTAATCAAAATTAGATTTATAACCATCTCTTAATAAGCTTAAAAATAAATGTTTACATTTTGTAGAATACAAAAAATAAAATGCTCGTTTTAAATTTATTTGTGTGTTTATTAAAAAAAAACTATAATACTGTGTCCGCTATATACTTACCTCTCGAGCAATAAAGTCAAAGATGATTTATTAACTTTCTACGAACCAATAGATGGGCATAGTGTTGCAACAAATGTTTTGCGACTGTAAATATTGTCTAATTCGTCAAATTGGTTTAAGACTGATATTATAATTGCTTATCTAAGGAAAGAAATTCTTAAGAAATTGTATACTTAGCCCACCTGGTAAATATACATTGTATCTTTTTCTATTTTCCATTCATAATTGTGATATTTACAATCAGACCTGCAAGTATATACCGGACAGAGTTTACAAATATAATTTCACACTAACTCCTTCTGTTCACACTTCCTTGTTTCCAAATTAAGGGTATATACAATAGTTTGTTAAAAGCACACGTTTGCAACTTTAGTGATTTTAACTTTCTTTTATTGCATACAATGTTGTAAAATTTAATTTTTTCCACCAATTTTTATGAATACAGTTTATAATATGAAAAGTTTTGGAATTGTTCTTGCCAAAAATCGTCAATTGGGTTAAATCATTGTTGAAACACAATTATAAATTGTAAATAATACGTAATCTCTTATTGAGTCAAGGCATAATAATTATGCTTATGTTTACGATTACGTTCACAGAAAATCGTGCAGGAACCCATTATTCAGGTGGCATTTTTCAAAATGTTGTTCGTAGCATATATTTTTTTATGTGCGTTTAATTACCGACTATATAAATATGTATTAATTTAGACTTTGTATTACATAAAGTTGTGATTCCATTTCGGTTAGTTATATATACGACTAATTGATTTGGTTCCTGTGTACAAAATGAATGCATTCCGGTAGCAGGATTGGTTTATATATATATTTAGTTGTTTAAAATAGAATTTGAATATTTTGTGTAAGTTATGTATGTAATGTTTAAGTGTCGTGACCACATACTCATTGAAGAAGGCGCACGCATATGGTCACGCAAAGGAACAAAACGGACCGCAATCATAGATTAGAGAAGGCGGCTACAAATGAACAGAACAGAGAACCAAAACCGCCCCCGTTCACCCTCCGCTGTTGTGTACCAACATTACTACCACCATATCACACAAACAAAACCCCTTGTTCACTTTTACATACAAAACCCACTAACTTTGTCCTTGTATTATAAAATATATGTATATGTTGTGTTCTGCTGTTATGGTTCAATTTAAAATGTATGTTCAACATGATTACACTTTATACGATTAAAGTTGTTGTAATTAGAACAATTACAAAATTAAATTTATTCATTTAGCCATATACTCCACAAACGGAGATGGAAAGAAAAAATTTTGACCCACATAGAAATTTTTTTTACTTCCACTGTAAAAGTTGGTAGCATGAAATTTTCTTACAATATTTTAAGTTTTAATGACTTTGTGTCCTAAATAACACACGTGACGGGGTATATACTATATATAAACATGGAAAGTAATTTTATGTCAAGTGTTTTGAGCACAAGAGGGAGTATTCCTTATTTGAAACTATAATCAAATTATATTTTCCAGTTTATTCTCAAATGCATACCAACTAAATGACAATTAAATCAAAGCGAATATATCTACGAAAACAAGATATAAGGAATAAATTTGCAATGTAAAATCTCAAACGAAAATACGCCACATTAAGATACAATGTTTTATTTTTTTTTTGTTAATAGATTTTCGATGGTTATTGATTGAATTTGCTTAAAAATATATAAATACGTATAAATAAAAATAAATGTCACTCTTACTTGCAAAAATCCAACCTTAATTGATAATTATTTCTAAATGGCAAACCGCTCCCAAAAAAGGCCCAACCTTTTTGTACAATAACGATATATATTATATATAAATAAAATAAAATACTTAAAGACAACACTTAATAATAACCTTGTTTTCTTTTCGGTCTGAACATGCTAAATTTATGATGAATTTCTTTTCATTTTGTTAATCCATATCTATTACTAACAAAAACAAGTAAATTAAAATCGTATTAATAATGCCGTTTGTTTTGAATATACAATAATAATCAATAAAGCGATACAAGTAGGTAATTTTCTTATACGAAAAAAAAGGAAAAACATATCGTAAAATGTAAATAATATTCAAATGTGTTTATATGGCTTCTTTATTACAATTATTATTCTATTTTGTACATTTGCATTGTAATGCCTTTGATTCATTCTATTACTAAAGGGATTTTTGTATATAATCTGCATACAACATATGAAAAACAAGATAAACCTTTAAAATATTCATATGTGGGTTTATCTAAGGCTTTTTTTAGAAAACACACAAAATTTAAGACCGATCTTTAGCGTTTGCTTTATTACCAGTAAATTGTTAGTTAAAAAGATGATTATCAAACACAAAATTATATTTCCAGCACAAAATCCAATAAATAATAATGAATATTTCGTTATTCCATACCTTTGGGTGTTTTGTTTTTATCAAAAATATATACATATATAATTACCGATTGTTATTACATTTATTTAATTGTTAATGTTTCATGTACTACAGAAAATCTCGTATTTTTATCCATTATTTGAGTTTCTTTTCATTTCAATTTCTATTCTTACGGTGAAAATGAAACAATAACACTCAAATCATCATATTCTGTAATAAAACGTAAACAATAAGAAATCTTTGTTGCAGAATTTTTACAGATATTTTGTTGAAATATATAAAAATATTATCGAGGGAGAATGGAATAATTGCAAATTTATTTGTTAATAAAAATAAATTTTAATACAAAAAGAATCAGCGAATAAATTTGCAAATTAATAGCTATATTATTTTTGAAACTACAAAAAAGTGTCTCGTGTAAATAACCTTATAAATGACTGAAAAATGTATTTTCCCTGAAAGCATCGTATACAGTTTTGTATTTTAATTATCTATGTTGAAAAACAACTGATTTTTAAAGTATGACAAGAACTTATTTAACATAAAAATATTAAGTTTTATAATAAGTTGTCGTAACAAATTAGTTTATATAGGTATGTAAGAAAAACTTTTGTTCATTAAAATCATTTTTATGTCGTATTTAATGTTTACTTACAATATTAAAATATACATATATGTAACGTATGTAAGCAATTTTACCAGGAATATTTTTCTACATACATATGTATACATCCAGGTAACGTTTTAATTAAAAGGTTAAGAAGTTTCTAATATACAAAGTAATTAAACGGATATAAAACAATTAACTTTGGCTTATATACCTACATATATGATGGAAAATCAATTAAAACTATGTAGAAGACCAAGTTTAGTTAAACAGAATCAAAAAAAAGTAAAGTGCAAGTCATAGCAAAGCTAGTTTTAATGAAAATTTGTGCTTTTTTGCTTAAGCTGGAAATTGAAAATAATTTTCGTTATATAATATTGAAACAATTCAAAATAGATTTATATTATTAATAATCGATTTGAATTGAAGTCATGTAGATAATAAATAAAATTCTATTGATAAAAGTCGAATGAACCTATTATTTATAATAATAATTAAATACGTTATTTACGTTTATTTTCACCCTTTATTATATTTTTTATCGGAATATTGTATTAAATTATAAATCGAAATTTAATTGCACTATAAAATTTTTGCTATTAATGTTAGGTATCAAATTATATGTGCAATAATTTCTATTTGAAAACTGCTTTTAAAATGTAACCATGTTAAATTAATAGATGGTGGCAAACTGGTTCATTTTAAACGTAATTACAAAGCTTTTACACTATACAAAGAATTAGACCAATTAGTGTTTTTAAAAATTTATTTCTTACAAAAATAGAAGGAACAATATTGTTCTTTTACCAGTTATTATAGACAATTTCGTTATTTAATAAATTAAATCATTTTGAGCGCAACAAAGATATCAAACCTAATTGAAATTGTGGTTTGTGTTAATTTTTTTTCGGGCTTTAAACTAATATTTTCTGTTGATTTCTGATGATACTAAAGATCGATTTACGAAGTTATAAATCATTTTACATTTTCTTACAAATATCAAAACATTTCTTTTACAATTTCGAAAAAAAATTGACTACAATTTTAAATAAAAACTTTATAATAAATATGACCTTTAGAATTTATATATTTCTTTATAAAACATCATGAAAAATTGGTATAATCACATAAAACTTTTTCATAAGATATAAATCGTGCATCTTTTTTTTTTGTACATACATATATTAAATAAACATTGAATTCATTTGCATAAAAGCCATAGTTTATTAAATTATGAAAGTTTCCTTAATTACAAGTGTGTGTTAAAAGTGTTTAAAACATGTATGATATAATTTAAGTTAAATCCTTCGTATAGTTAATGTTGTTAGACTTTGCAACAACTAAGATAGTGTTGTTATTAAGATGTTCTTGTACGTGAATCTAATTTTATTTAAAAAATAAAGCAGACGAACAACACATACAAAATGATGTATTGTTGATGTGCAATGCAAATTTTTAATAGAAAATAAATTTGAAAAATTTTCCCATTATCGAATATTAGTGGAAATGCAATAAAAGGATTAATAATTTATATTCAATGTATAGTTTGAAAAATTTCACTCTACGACAGTTTTCTGTGTGTGAAAATGTTCAGAAAGGATATAAATTTTACATTGTAACATGTTTTTCTCTTGACTTAGTGGAGGCTCGCTTTCCATTACAATTTCATCGATCTGAAAAGATTCCTATATGCCTTTGTTCCTATAGTTCTATTCCCAAAGCTACCACCAAAAACTGAACAAACATTGATCTCTTCTATATATGTATAACTCAAAGCACATGTCAATACAAATTTAAATTGAGTTTATTATATAATTTATAAAAAACGAAAAAAAATACGAAATTATTCTCAACTACAATTAATTGATTAATTGTGCCTGAAATAATAGCCTAGTTCTTTTCCGTTGCTAATTAAATACAAAATTAATGGTTTTTATAATTATATTACAACCGTATTTAACAAGAAGTATGTACACTTTAAGTGAAAATGTTTGACAGGAAGTTGTTTAAAAACCACATGTTTGCCATTTGAAAATATTCAACGCTTTTCCTTCCCCCAAAAGACTCTTGCACGCTTTTTTAATAATTTAAAACATAGGAGGTACATACATATTTTATTAATATTCGTCGGATTTTTGTTTTTTTTTCTCTAGTTTAAATAAAAAGAGAGAAGGAAAATTAAAAACAATAAACAAGGAAAGAAATTGTAAAATCTTTATAAATAAATTAATTCAACTTTAAATATATATTAGTAAATTAATTTGTGTTACAATTTAAAATATTTCATTTTCTAAAAGTTGAAGAAAATATTTATTTAAATCACGTTCAGTTTAATTTCAAAAGAAAATATTTAATACATTAGACACAATGGGAATAATTGTATTTTCATCTTAAATGATACGATTTAAGAATAATCTAATTTTGAGTTGTTTGTGCACATATTTCAGTGGTATTTGGAATATTTATTTTTATTAAAATGGTGCGAGTGTCAAAATTACAAAAAAGCTAAAGCTAGACAGAGAAGAAAAATTTTCTGATAATTCGAGATAGCGAAGTTCCACTGAGTATATTATTTTAATAAAATTTTGCTAGAAAATTTCCTAAATCAGTGGTCCTGTTTGTGTGATTCATCTTTAAATATTTTTAGAAAAACAAGTTTGTTAGTGTGACTGTACATTCTTCATTTAATATTTAGTTATTTAGCGAACGCGGTCAGGAAAGCATGTTCTGTAATTAATACATTCGCATTTTTAATAGGCAATATTATTATTTTTTTAAATATTTTGTTGATCGGTTCTAATATGAATTAATTATTATGTAATACAAATATTAAACAGTAAATTTATTTTTAACTAAATAAATTAAATTAAACTATAAATAAGTAAATTAATACATAAATAAGACATATTCTATTTAATATACAAAATATGTTGTGCACATAGAAATGAAATTAACTACATTAAAAATTAAAACATTATATTGATTGGTCAGGTATTGAGCCACCTTAATTTAAATATGTATTTTTTTTATTTTATACAAAATATACGAAGAAATGTATGTATCTATGTATAGTATGTCAGTAATAATATTGACATCGAAGGTAGACACGAGAAAACACCGTCAAATACAACTCATTCGAAACACGACTAGGGATTGTGGGACTAGATTTTTTGGTATGCAATAGTTATATCCCATGTGTCCCATATTGTGCTATTCCTCAACGTCCACACATGAAGACATTTTATTTAGACAAGCGACAATTTAAATTTTCTACGTTTCCATTAAAATAATGAAACAATGAACAAAAAAAGAAATAATCTGCACTGTTTGAAAAATACAATCATGGCAGCCAACACATAGAAATTAAAAATTGATTTTGAAAAATATCAATGTAGCTTCTCAAAGCGAGAATTCCAACTAAAATTTATAGTTATTTGTTCCAAATGAAATGTAGAATTACCCCTTCAGCAATTGCCAAACTAAAACTGGGTCATCGTGTGAAGGGAAAAGTGGGCTACTAAAAACAGTTCCATAGTAAACATTGATTGTTGTAGTAGACAAAAAAATTATTAGCCATTTTGGCCCACCCTTCCCCCTTTAGCAGAAAACTTTAATATTATGTTTATTTTTAAGTAGTGTGCTTGGAAAATATTTTTATCTTGAAATAATTGGATTGATATTGTAACGAAAAGTTTTGTGTTTGGGGAGTAAAATTGGTGTATAACGTTGGTTATACCCTCGTTGCGGAGAATATACATATATATATGTATACAAAATGTATCCATGAAGAAGATAAGTGACTAACTTTAAAGTAAAAATAAGTTGGACTTTGCATTTCGTCCAAAAAGCGCCGAGGCACAGAGAGGCTATATAGCTAAGAGTTAGCTTGAGGCATTGAATAAACGAACATAAGCGGTTCAAATCATGAAAATGCTAAAGAAAAGTCTATTTAATGTCTTTTTGGGAAATGTTAAAGGAAATCTAACGCCCAATTTACGTGAATTTATTGGAAAAGAAAATATAACTGACATCAGAAGAATAAAAATTAACTGAAATTTTACCAAAAAAATATATTATGTATGTATCAAATAGTACGATATAAAAAGCTCTATCCTCTTATCTTTAAGAGTTGAATTTACAATGAAAAAAGTATCAACAAGCCAAATTTACTCTTATACTTACAATAAACTTCAGTAGATAAGACGTTTACTTTTGCATTAAATTTTCGTTTTTTTCTTCAAAAAGGAGAAAACGAATTAAACAATTTGCATAAGAACATGTTAACGTCTTTATGTTTTATTAAGATAATTAACAAAATTTTTTTATTTCTGTTTAAATAACACACATAATTAAAATTAAAGTAGAGTTTATAAATTGAATGGTTAAATTTAATTAACGAAATTATATTTGATATTTCAGTAAACATCAGTTTTATAACTTTATACGTGTTCTTTCTTGTAATTTTAATTAAAACTCAATTAGAATATTTACACTAATTTGAAGAAAATGTCTAGTTTTAATATAGAGGTATCATAAAAAAAAGATTCAGCCTAGAAATTTTTATTGTTGTTTTATATTTACGAAACGTACGGTATATAATAGCAAAATCATAACTCTTCGTATTTTCCAAGTCACTTTATTTTATGATATATATATTGCACTTGGAAAAAAGTTGAATACATTCAAAATAATATTTCATATTTCATTCACGAATTTTCCCAATCCATGTTCTATATATTCCTCTCACCTATTTATTGTTTAGTATGTGAATGATAGAAATATGCATTGTATATTTTTATGGTTAAGATAAAACTTTGCAAAATACACTTTTTTTCAAACTGTTTTTTTTAATAAAAGAATACATTTGTTAAAATAAAAACATATAATTTTCCATGTGTCTTCATAAAAGTAAACATTGTACGTTCTAACTGAGTCAAAAGGCACTAATAATTTCATTCAACTTTTATACGGAAAGCGCGGTTTGTAGAAAATTGGATTCCTCAGCATGGTAAAAATTCTCAAATAACGTAAAACAAATTAAAATTGTTTAGAATAAATTGTATTTTTATTGTTTAATTCAAATAAATATGAAAGCTGGGTATTATTTTAATTTAATAATAAATTTATTGGAAGTATATATAGATTCTGAAAAAATGACTTCATGTCATATCCATTTATTTTAAAAATATAATATGTAGGTACGTAGTTTGCAAATTCAAAATAATAATAATGAATTTATTTCAAAGCCAAATTTTATTATTTTTTAAAAATTCTTTTTATCTAAATATCTACAAATGAATTTTTATTTTAAGAATGGTATATTAAAACGTAATTGGCAGAAACGTCTTCATTCCAGCACGAGTTCGAAATTCTATTTCTCTCTATTTCTGTATTTTTATGATTTTTTAGTATATAGGGAGTATTAAATAGAGAAAATATTTAGTTTGTGTTAATCATACGAATGTAGTTAAGCACTACTTTTTATATTTCAGATCATTTAAAGCACTATTAGGAATACCTATACGTATTTCGTGAACAATTCGTCATTTTTATGAATTTCTACAAACATTTGACTAGAGCAGTTCCCCGCATACCTTTAAGTAAAACTAGAGATATTCGTATTAATTAATGAACATAGTTTCCTTTTTTGACTCACAAATATTAGATTAGTTCTTGCAATTACAATTTGTGACGTAACATCAAAGATATAACGAAACTACTATAGTTTAGTTATTTAATAAACAATCTAAGTATAGCGCGGGTATATTCAAAATTTTGTAAAATAGTCCATTTCTATTGGTTTAATCAAAAACTTGAACACCAATAGACATGATACCATTTTTCGAAAGCTCCGAATACAGTCGACTGACTTCGTTATTCACCGTTCGAATGTGATTTTGATAGGTTAATATTTGAAACGAAATACATATATCAAAGCATGTATGTATACATACATACATATATTTAATTATATACATATAATCAAATAATACAATTTCGCTTAATAATATTGAAAGCATGTGAAAATAAAACATATGTTTGCCAATTTTATTTTGAAAGTACATGATTTTCCTAATGGCGAATAAATTAATTTAGTAAAATATGGAATTATGCAAAAGGAATATGGAATGAGGAACGTGTCAGTTTTAGATGTAGAAATCTTAGTTATATGGATAGAATATTTAATTCGTGAATTATACTTTGTAATATGCGGGTTAATATTCGCGAATGGTTTAGTATGGAGAAAAAAAAAACTAAAATAAAATTTATAGAAAAAATTTATTCCATCACATGATCCATTTTTTTCATCTCACCTCTTTTCGTGTAAAACATTTAAGATAACGTAAAATCATTTTTTAATGTAAAAGGATACGTATATAATATAATAGATTTTCTTTTTCGATTTGAATATATTCGACTATAATTCAAGATGGTTTGAAGTAGAACTGTTTAATTTACTATTCAATGTAGCAGCATAAGGAACATTTATTTTGATTAAATTGTATTAAAAGAATTATTTCTTTTACAAGGTAAAACTAGTTGAATTCCCCTAACATTACTCTAATGTTTATATAGAATCTTTTATTAACAAATATTTCAACCAAAAAGTAAATTTAATTAACAAGTCTTTCTAAAACATTTCAAATATTTATTACAATTTTCTACTTAGAGGTTGCTAAATGAAGGGAAAAATAAATTACATGTTAACTAGGTTGAATTAAAATATTAAAATCAGTTTTTCGCTCTTGCATAGTAGCTTTATAACTGTGTGAAGTCATAGCAGCTCTTTTTATATACAAAAATTTTTTTTAAGTACGTCGGAAGACAAATTGTGCACAAATAAAAATTTTTTAAGTAAATACTTTCCGCTTTTTTTCTCAACATACATATTTCCTTTTATTTTGCGCAATATTTTTTTTCTTTTCGTTTACCGTTGTTAAGAGAAATATCTTTTTGAACATTAACATTTATAGAAATATATTCGTATTTACAGTTTCAATTTAGGTAAACATTAAAGAAATATGTAGTTTCGTCAACTTTACAATTTAAACGGAACTAGGACAAGAAAAACATACGAAAAATCAATACGTTCTGCACTTTACAAATAAAATTATATACAAAAATTGGCTTACCTACATTTCATTTGTTAGATAATAATTAATTTGGATTTTTTTGTTACGGAATTCCGTTTTAATAACAAAAAACTAAGACATGACATTTAATAATAATTTCTATAAACTGAGATGACTTAAAAAAGAACAAGCTGGAAAAAGTTAAGTTTATATTATATACGAATATCTGAATATGACAGGACTTTGTTATAGCTCTTCTCCACCAATTTTCCACTGTTGTTATATTTTTTTTATTCTTCAAGAAATTGTACAGTGTAATTCTTGTTTCTAGATTCTTTCACTATACATAAAACACGGTAAACACGTGTGTGCAACCAAATAATGCAATTACAATGTTAAAAAAAGGGCCCAGCAAGACATCAATATATTATGACTTGGTTTTTTGGCTTTTCGCATCTTCTCCATCAAACAATTTTTTTTGTTCGTTCGTTTTATTTTATTTTTAATCACATACAATTGGTAATCAGTCGATAGGCTTTAATGGAAACTCAGACCATTCCAATAAAATGCTTTTGATAGGTTCTGCCGAAAATCCTATTAAACTGTAATGCAATTTTATCACAGTCTTCGCCACTTTAATTAGTTACAGCAAAAAGATATTAATTACGTTTTCCAACAACGTTCAATATAGATCTGCAGTTGGATTCACGTAACAATGAAGATGTCAGTTGTTTTTGCCATTGTCAATTATTCAGGAAGATTATCTTATACTTCATATTTTTTTCATACATTTGTGTTTTTTTAATCTTTTACTTCAAATTATTTACGCTTTTTAGACAAAATTTATAGAAAAATATGAAAACTCTATTCAATATAATATTTTATTTTTAGATAAAAAAATTAATACACTTGACTTTTTACCAAAATGTTAGGTAATAGGTTGGAATGTCCGTTAAATGTTAAAATGTCTATTTTAGTTCTATTTTTTTTAATTTACGAAAAGTATTTACTATGAAGTTGTGATACTCGTAAACTAGAAAAAAAATGTGATGTTGCTGTTTATGAAATTATCTAGTTAATTTTTAGTAAACTACATATTAGAATTTCTCATATTTTAATTAAATTCATAATTAATATTCGCAGTATTCGCGGTCTGTTCCTCTTAAATTCAATTGAATTAATTTTAATTGTCTGATTTAAGGAAGAGTTAAACTACCAGTAACAGTCTTCCAAATATTTAATTAATATTTTAAATTTCGGATATACAGCTTAGTCTTTACCTCGTATATTCGTCGTTGTATTATTATTATCTTTTACCCGTTTAACAATTAAAATATTCAGTTTGCGTTTAGCGTTATTTCGAAAGTGTTATTAGTTTTGAAAAATTTGATTAAAATAAAACAAAAATATTATTTCATAAATAATTTCTCTATTGCATCGTTTTGCGTTCGTAACACACTACTTTTCCGTACTAGTACGATAAAGCATGGCCACTTTTGATGTATAATGTTAATTTTTTTGCATTGTTGACGGCGACTACCAGATTTTCTTTTCAACACGATTATATTTATCTATCAAACTTGCTTTAAATTGCAAAAGTAACACACTGATGTTTTGAAAACAACGGAAAATCCATTAATAAATAATTTGAAATTGACCAAAAAAGGACTTACATGTAGGTATATACGTATAACCATAAGCACTTTAAATAAATTTACATAATCATAATACACTCAATAAAATACAAACAATAAACAAGGTGCAGTAAATAAACAAAAAAAGAATAACATAAAATGACTATTTCATTTTTATAGTCTTTATAATATTTTATATCGTTAGTTTACGTGCTTTAAACCACTTTACTGTATTCGTTGTACTTAGAATATTAATGCATTCATATTTTTTTTTTTTTTGTTCTAAATAATTTACGCAAATAATCGATTTTCAACGTATTTTTTTCTGTAATGTTCCAGATTTGTTTTAAATTATTTATATAATTAATTGTATAATTTACACATATATATGTAATTGATTTATATAAAATTAATGGTCCCGATTATTGTATTTACAACAAAAACTATTGTTTGATTACAGTTTGGTTATAACAATTTGTAATTAAAAGTTAAAAGGATATAATTTTACCAAATTAATATTAAATTTTAAATAACAATTGTTTTTGTATGCACATACATAGATTAATAAAATTGGATTTTATGTAACATTACAATGCGTTTTATTTTTTCAGAAATTGTAAAACCATCAATTAACACGTTTATTTTTTAACGTTTAAAAAAAAAAGCTGTATAAGAAAAGTTTTACAACATTTACACGATATGTTGTTAGTGTTACACAGTTTATGTAAAAATATGAAAAAAAAAACCTGACGTCACAGTCAGATTTTATAAGAAAACATTTATACAGGTGTTTATTTTTATAATAAAATGAAAACTTAAAAAATCCAATAGTATCGTAACTCGTTTTGAAATATAGATGGATTCACTTTGAATTTGTGACAGTTTTTAACGATTTTACCACAATCAATGGAAATAAAAATTTCATTTCATTCAATAATAATGGTTTTATTTCGGGATATCTTAGTCATCAATTTAGCATTGGAAGTTCAATTGAAAATTAATTAAAATAAATTTATAGTATTATGAATTAAATTTTTACAATTAATATAAGCGATGGTATTTTTATTTAATAAAAAATTGTAGAAATATTGCTTTTAGAGCTTTTTCTACTAGTTTATCGTGCCATGTTATAAATACAACGATTGTTATACATAGTTATTTAGAGTGGCATTTCTCTAAGTAAATTGAACAGAATGTTTATATAAATCTAACCACCATATAATATACCTTTATGTAACAAAGTTAACCCATTAAGAACAAAGAGTTGGTGAGAACACAAAAACCAAGTCATGCAACATCACTTTAATATGCTTAATGAATTTTAAAATGTAAACGATATTATTGTAAACACTGTATTATTTGAAAAACGAGTAGTTTTTGTTACTGTAACAATCAATATTTAATAATTTCATAGTTATTTTATATATTTGTGTAAATTAGCCAAGTATAATTCCATTAACAATACAATTAAAGGTATTATAAACAAATAACAAAAATTTATTAAATTTAAATCCGGTTAATACATATTTTATAAAATACTGTAAATAAATAAACTTGTTGCTCTTTTATTGTATATATGACCGTAAAATATAGCTAGGTAATTCAGATTCAATTTATGTATAACTGACTGTAAGTGTAATTGTTTTGCATTACATTGATTTAATAAAAACATTTTGTTACAAAATAAGAATAAATTAGATCTTTTTTTTTATCCTTTAATAATATACAGTTTAATGCAATTTATATCCGTTTTCTGTTTTAATTAACAAAAACTTATACAATTTGAAAATAATTAAACAAAATTATATAATTTTGCAAATTGTGAATTAATATTGTGGCAATAAGTATGTACATATAATATAAGGCCATTTTTGATTAAAACACAGCAAATACTAAGTTTGATTTTAAAAGGGGATAAACAAGGTCATTAATTGCCCAAAGGGCTAATCAGTTAATTAAATGCGACATTTGTAAATAAAGCAATTTAAGTGACTATTATTATTTCAAAATGGTAATTAATTAGTTAAATTGAAAAATTTCAAATTCAACATAAAAAATAAATAAATCAAATGATTTTGTATAGTAAACAGTGGTGGTTGTAAACATTTTTTTTGGGCGCTAAAAAATAGTCATTGCGTATCTAAATAGTTGAAGTAAAGATGAGAGAAAAGGTTAAAGGATTATATTAACATGTTTATTTCACGTAAGCGCCTAGGAAATCGTATTAAAGATCTAAAAGAAACGTTATCAAGTCTTTTTATTTGATTTTTTCTCTATTGATCTTTTTCCACTTTGAAAGTATTTTTTTAAACAGCGTACAGGGTACCAATGTACGAATACGAATGTCTTTATTCAACTTTAACACCAACGAAAATGTACGAAATTGATCACAACGATAATTATTTATAATTTACTAAATTTAAAAACAAACAATATGAAAGTTGCATTTTGATTTTGTTATTATTGTTATATGTTGTAATTTATAGTAGTCTTATTTGTTTCCAAGCACTTTTCCAAACAAGAAACAAATGTTTGTGACCAAAAAGTTAAGAATAAAGTTTTCTTTGAAACTTTTACACAGTCAAATACTTGAAATGTTCTTTTCGACATATACTTACACGCGATATTATATTACATGTTTTGTTTTTCTGGTTAAAACTATTCACAACTTATACAGGGTGGCTCAATCTAATCATATACCAAAATAAGAGGTGCTTTCGAGGTTATTTTAATTAAATTTTTGGATTGAATCAATTAGGAGAATTGATAATTCAACGAACACATATTTTCATTGCACTTTTTACTCAGTTTTTGCATTCTACACTTAATTTATAATTTCGTATATAAGTTCGTATTCAGTACGTTATGCCTAAAATTAATGGCTTTTGAGTTATACATTTTTTTTTAAATTATATCAGAAACTAGACAGGTTTTTATTTATAAATTAAAATTGCGTCAGAAACTAGACTGGTTTTATGTACGAATAAAAATAACATCTGAAACTAAATTGGATTTTAGCTACAAATAAAAATTGTGTCAGAAACTAGGCTGGCTTCTTTGTACAAATAAAAATTAGACCAAAAACAAGTTTTATTGTTTCACGTGAGTTTTTTCGTATGCTTATTGACAAGAAAAAAGATTTACAATGATGTACACAGAAAAAAGCGTCAAAAATATTAAATATTTAAAATATATGTAAATATATTGTAAAGTTAAGTCAACACAGTAAAATCAAAAACGTATTTCATGAATTTAAATTTGTATACTAGATATTTCAACTTGATTAATTGTTATTTAAATTTTCTGTCTTTCAGTCGTTTGGTTTTGTTTGAAAATTTAATAATAATTATTTCAGACACACTGTATATATGTTTATAAAAATTTATATTATCGATTATAAAAATAAGTTTCAAAAATATAGAGGAATTTTTTCTATTGAAATCGAGTAAATTATTTGTACATTAACGTAATATATTATTTATGTGAGTTTGTTGTTATTTGAAACGATTGTTACAGAACAGTAAAAATCTATGTATTTTGTTATTATAAGTATAAAGTTTTCAGAATTGAATCGAAAACAAAATAAAGTCGATAACCATGAATTTTATATTTACTAAAATGACCTCGCTTTAAAAGCATCAAGGGAAGATATACTCGTTTTATATAAATATATTATAGGTAATTAATGTTAGCTATCACAATAATCAAAATTGACATTTACTGTTAGCAGATATGTTCATATATACAATGTATAAATAAGGTTATTATACTATTAAATTTGCCTGACTGTAATAAATTCTAATATTTTTTAATTCATAAATATTTCCAAGTTGGAAAATAGATTTTAAGGCCCGTCAAAAAATCGAGTTTGTACAGATAAAGAAATAGACCTTTGGGAGGAATATAAAATAAAGAAAAATATCATAAACGTATTATTGAATGATTCGTATATACAAAAGAAATATTATTCAAACAAAAACGAGCTTTAATTAATATTGATGACTATTTAATGGATAATCTATTTTATTTACAATTACCACTAAAAAATGAAATGGTTAATGTTAGTTTAACATTTCACTAATATATTACTTGGGGCACATTGAAAACACACGTGTAACATTTTTTTTTGTTATTATGGAATAATTTCATTAAATTTCACTATAAGTAAATTAATGTCATGCATTTTTCCATTTGTTATTAAAAAAAGTTTCTAAGTCATATATGTACTGTAATGCTAGAATTACAAAATTTTTAAAACAAAAGTAATCTTAATGTACGATAATGTTGCATTCAAGGTTAATTAATCATTTCGTTAGCACGAAATAAAACTACCTACAAACATATATATGTACATGTACATAAGTTAAATAAAAAAAATATATATACATAATAATAACAATAGAAAAAGTCAATAGTGAATGAACTATTGTTAAGTTCTATATAATTTAATAAAGCTTTTGTGGAAGATGGGAAAATTTATATATATATACATATATACGAAATATGCTTGGGGCAATAAACATCAGCAAAGAACTCCAAAGTTTACCTAAAACGCAAAGCGCAGCTTTATCATTAGAAGTTAAATTTTACTATTTAGACCCTTAGGGACTGCCTAAGTCAAAGCCAACACGACCTCGGAACTCTTAACGGCGTCAATCATTAAAATATACACGTAAAACTGTATAAATGTATTTATATTGTTTAGTTTTATAAATTACGTGGTTTTCAATTAAAAACAAAAATAACAAGAAAAAAATATATATGTATATAATGTTATTATTTAACTTGTATAGATTGGTTTTTGTTAAAAGAGTAATAGTTTCAGTACTATAGGGAATTGAAAGAACTATGTTGAAATAGGAAAAGTGGATTTGTAAAACTTTTATTGGCTCGTAGTATACCACAGCGGAAAAAATCAACGTTCTACCGCTTTATATATTTTTCATTTATATGTATACTTTGATACATCTTTGTACATGTGCTAAGCGACAATTTTCATACATGTAATACAAAGTATAAATATAATATATACAGCATATTCCATAATTCAAAAATAATAATAATAAAATTGCAGTTGAATATTGCAAGTGTAATTTTTTTCTCGAGTCTATTTTAATTCTGTTGCATAATTTAGTAGGGAAAATCATGAGGGAAAGGGTTCAAGTACAAGCTAATATCCGACAAACGTCAGTCATCGACTTAGGAAAGCCGGTTCGGTATAAATATTATATTACCATTTAAAATGTATGACCTCAATCACTAGTAGTCCCCTCTGTGCACCTGAAATATCTGTATATATACGAATATACAACCCCCACAAATACATATAAACATAATTTTATCTATTTTATAAATTTATTGAATCGGAAAATAATGTTTGTATTGTTCGCGTAAATATAGTAATAGTTGGTGAACGAAAATAAAAAAAAATATGTATAAGACGAAGAACCGAATGGTCGGTTGGCCTGATAAACGGCATTAAGAGAAGCACGCGTTTATATATATAGATAGGGGAAAGAAGATAGATGGCCAAACCGTTAACCCTCTATACATATATATATGTGTGTATAACACCGATAGAAAACGGACGTCGAGAGTCTAATTGTGATCGATGAATGTAAAATTTCTGGTATTGTATTTTCGGTCAAATTGTTTATATATTTCTTACCTGGACGTCCAGTGGACGTGGACGTTGTTGTTGTGACTGGTACCGTCGGTTGTGGTGATGGTAAATCACAGCACTCACGTTCAGGAAATTCGCTAGACAATACCCAGCCGAGGATGGCCAGCAGCCAAACAAATGCCCAAACACCACACATTCCATCCGCTATAAGCGGCCCTTAAATTACGTTCACATTGCCACTTTTGAAGAACTTTCAAAATATTTAACACCAAACTTGGCAATTATTCTCTATACGAAGATTTTCGTTGTTGTTGTTTTGTTTGTTTGTTTTTAGTTTTGTTTAGTTTAGTAAGTAAGATTTTGTTCAATTTTGGAAAAGTTTCTCGCGTTATGTGTTTAATGATGTTATTTTTGGGGGGTTGCACACGTAAAAGGCGCGAGAAACAATGTGTATATGTATGATATAACTAGAACAGCGTGCATAGAGTGTATATTTCGGCTTGCGCTTTGGCACCGACCTCGTGGCGCCGTCCTCCACCGTCGTCCGGCCGGCACTCGCGCAACCCTTATGCATGTATAACCCTTATACATACAGTCTGTCCTCATGCCAACAAAATATCAGCCTTTCCTGACCCATCCACACAGTGTTATGAATGCCCATGTTACTACCATACGAATTACTACATCCATCTTGCATTCAAAACACTATTTAGTCTATTATAGGATGGAAAGGGTAGTTTTACTAATTGTTCTCGCGGTTAACTATATATCCATTCTTGTAACATACACCACCACCCCGTTATAACCGCCCCTCCTTTTAACTTTTTACAAACAAAACTGATATTAGATCGTCAAACTCCCCAAACACGTGTTTAACGGCATTATGCTCCAATCTGCATCTTCCGTTTCTAACATTATAAAGTGCTATCGCTTTTCCACCGTTTGCATACAAACTAGACATACATTTTTCTTAAATGAAAACTTTTTAATACTTATTATATTTGAATTATTTCAAGCACATACGTGTAATATATATATTTTTTTCTGTTACTTTTTTGAAAATAAAATCAAAGAATAAAATTACCATAAAAGTTTTCATAGAAAACCTGAATTACTAGACTATATAATAATATATACTTATATTGTATATATAAGTATATATAAAGTAAGATACGATAGATTATTGATTTATTGCAAGGAAAAAGTCATTAACTAATAACGTAATTCTATATATACTTGGATATACAGGGTGGAAATTTTAACGGGAATATAAATTCGTGATTCCGGACATGAAAATTTTTTATAAAAAATTTCTGCACAAGGTTAAAATTTAAAAAAAGTGTTTATTGGGAAATGCATTAACGATTTTTAATTTTAAACGAGTTTGATGGTAATTGTTGGATCCGGAGTAAAGTTTTTTATTATTTAGTGAAAACCATCAACTAGTTAAGGAACAATTAGCTAACTTGAAGTATATATAATCGAATTTTGGATCATGTGCATATTTTAATTAAGTTATTAAAGAAAATGTTTAAATTGTTTCTTTTTTAACAAAATCGATAATATAAAAAATAATATGCATTTCTAACTAAAAGGTTGCAAAAACCAAAAGTATATGTTGAATCCTCTTGAAATTAGCTTTCAAATGAGGTATCACTCGTTATAGTTTTTATTAAAAAAAAAGTTTCGAGTGTTCCGCCCTTATGCCTGAAAATGGTACCGAATTGATTCCGCTCAGGGTTTCACCCTGTATATATTTGAACAAAAGGTATACGTATTCATACAAACATCTATAAAAAGATTTTTTAAATTACATGTCCAATAAAAATAGTACGTTATTGATTTCTACTTATACAGAAAGAGCTTTTTTAAATATTTATAAGTTGGCAAATGAATCGCATTAGAATATTAACATTAATAAATGATTAAAAATATACATATTTAAAAGCAGCCAATTGTACTTGAAAATTTTGCAGTACATTAATAGTTATTTCAATTTGAATTCACCTTTTATATGTAAATTTTTTCACTACTATAAATATAACAATATTCTTTGAAATAAAATAAAAAAAAATGTTAACATTTCAATATTTTTAGTCATGTATAAAATATACACATATACAGAATGAAAATTCTTTTAATTGAATTTTAAAATAGAATGGCAATAAAAGTCCATTTGGCATATTTCATCAAAATAAATCAATTAATAATTAAAATTAAGAGATTGTAAATCATATTATATGTGCCTAAAACCGTTCATAATCTTTCTATCCTTTCCAGCCTGAAATACATTGTGAATGTAGATAATTCATTTTTAATAGTGCCACATTTCAAACTGAACAAATTACGTATTCACCCTTCACTATAATTGTTCCCCAAAACTTTTCTCTCGAAAATACATTCACATTTAACTTTTGTACATTAAGAGAAACGTTTAGTTTATAAACAGTCCTTTTTTTCTATCTTCTTTCAACAATGTCATTTTTGTCTCTACTCTAATTAACATTAAATTTAACTACAATATTATGTATATGGCTCAGGACTGTTTTTACTTTAGATTATCTGCTTTAAAGTGTCTGGAAAGTATGTTAAAATAATTTTCAACAAAAGTAATCTCTTAAGAAGTTGTTGACTTACAAGGGAAACCTATCGTAAATCTTGGTGAGACCTGAAACAGTATCAACTAGAGGGTAAAAGTTAATTGAATTTTATTTACAAAATTATAAACAACCGCAATTCTATAAACGCAAATTCAATTTCAACAATTTTCCTACTGACTTCCCCTGTATATTACGATTTTTTCATAGTTATATATAGTTGTTTGATTTACAAACTAGTAATTACTTTTGTTACGTTTCATTTTCTATTAATATATATTTATTCGTGTATTGGATAAAGTAAATTGTCGATAAATTGGTTTTGACAGGAAATACCTGAACAAAAATTAAAGAATATATAGGGTAACTTAATAGGATTCGATTCATTTAGTACGACTCTATTGATATTTTTTTATTGTTCCATCATATGTGACCCAGAAAATTAAATTTGAAAATTCAAGGTCTGTTGTTTTCACCACCTATACATAAACAATATCATGATTCAAAAAAATCCACTTAACAACAGTTTATGTGTTGATCTTCTATAACAATCTATGGCGGTTAATTTAAATATTTTATTAAGAGGTTAATAATTTTTTTACAAAACACTTGTATATGTATTAGTTCATAAATAAATTTACATTTATTTTGTGTGAATGTGGAAATTCACTCGGAAAATGTTTTCTAAGTGGATGAATGTGTAAGTTAACATAATATTTATATAAAGTTCAAAAGGTGTTTTTAGTACTAAAAAGCTATCTTTTTAACGATATGATGAACTTTATTTATACAAATTGATAATAACAAACATAATACGAATATTATATGTACGTACTAAATCGATAAGTTTATATTTGTGAAATTTTGTATTTTCAAAATGCACAACTGCTGGTTAAATTTTAAAATATTTATACGACAAAAGTAGCCTGTAGACATTCAATATGCATTGAAATATTCAACTTGTATGTTAATATTTACAGTTGTACCTAATTTCCAACGTTTTCATTACAGTTCAATTTGTATATTTTGATTTTTCTGGTAATATAGCTCGGTAATAGAGTGAAATATAATTGTAAATGTTGTGTACATAAATTTTACCATAAAACAACGCCGATATAAATTATCAGAGATATATAAGAAAAAAATTTTATATACATAAATATAAATATTTATTCACGAATATGTCATGTGGAAATGTTTTTCAGTTATTAACATGTTTTGAATAATGCCTAAATAATAGATAAATACTAATAGTATAATCCAAAACCCTGAAGCAGTATTAATTTTTGAATAATAAACAATGTATGTATTTTAATAAATTTGCTTACGAAAACTCACCACTAATTACGATTCAGATTTTGCAATTTATTTTCAAATTGATAATGTGATTTATCGTTCATATTACTAAAATATAAAATAGTCTAAATTAAATTTTTCATAAATTAATTTTTTTCTTGGCATTTTATAAAAGTATTAAATACATAGTATGTATATTAATTAACAGTTAAATTATTATAAATTTGTCGTGCAGTATTATATTTATTATTAAATAATATGTAAATTTTTAATCATTTTATATGTTACGCGTTTATGAATCATGAATGAAAGCTTTTTCAATTATTGCCATAAGTCGTTTTAATTGTTCAGTTTTAACAATGTAATATAATACTGGTATAGGTTACACAATTTGTAAAATCAATAACCTAAGTTCTAAATAAAGCGAATTTGTTTATCAGTTTGAATGGGGTTTTATTTTAGTTAACAATAAATTAGAAATTTTAAAGTTAAATAGGAAAATTTAATTATTAGAAAATTTAAATACTTCATTTGGAATTGGAAACCATCATAATTAATAAATTATGATGGTTTCCGCCACAATTTTTCACCCACGAGTGTCACTTTAATTTTTTCCCTAATATCCACTTGTTTTTAATGTAAATGACAGAATGACATTTCAAAAGTTGCAGATTTCGAAAGGGCGACCCTTTCAATCTAATGAATCTTATCATACTATTCATGAATAAAATAATACGAAATATTTTAGAAAATGGCCAAAATTATATATCAATTCAATGTTATTTGAACTTGGCAGTGTATACGTAACTATATATTAAAAATGTAAGGACTTTATCGAATCTGCAATTAGCTTTTGTCATATTATAAATGAAATTCCATGTTTTGTGATAAAGTTTTCGCCCAGCCAGCATATATGGATAAAACAATGAATTATAAAATATTTATTCTCAAACAAAATATAATAATTAATTTACTAAATGTAAATGTCAGAATAATGGAAAAAAATAATATAAATTATTTATAAATGTTATTGATAGGTGGATGATAATTTCACTGTATTTGTATAATTATTGATTACTTGAAGTAATATAGTATGTATAATACATGTATATATTATGTGTATAGTTTGACTACAAGATAGTGAATACAACATTTAGAATCTTCATGTAAAAGTGTCAACTTTGACTAGTGACAAATTGCACTGGCACTCTAATCTTAACACATCCCTTTCTCTATAGATGTTAGTAACATTTAACAATTCATCTAACAATTTCAGACTTTATTTTATTACCTGTTATACATAATGTAATGTGAATTATAAAACAGACATATATATTTTTAATGAAATGTTTGCCCAAACTCTACACAACAATTTTCTATGAAGAGTTTTTGACAAATATTCATTAAGTATCGTGATATGTATAAAGTTTGTTGGTATATTAGAAAGTTTTTGTCTAAAACGAAAATTAATCACTATATAGCACTATTATAGCAAAGTTTACGTGTATACAAATCACTATCATTATTTATAGTTGTTGCTAATTATTAACCCTTAATTTTATTTAACTTGCAATAATGTTAGTATTAATTAAACAAATTAAATAATTAATGATTGCGTTTAAATAATTTTTTTCCATCGAGATATGATTAAAATGTTGAAATTGTAACAAAGAAAGTGATGTTTTAAAACAGACTGGGCTGAAATACAAGAAATGAGTGATAATTACACATTTATACAAGATGGTGCACTTATTTTTCATCTTTTCATTTAGAAAATATAATTCTTGAAGTTCTTACGTGTTTAATAATTTCTACAAGAGAGGGAAAAAAAACGCGGCACAGAATACTTATTAAAATATTTTATTCTATACGGAGAATTTATTAATTAAATTCAATCAAGATTATTACACAACCAGCTAAAGAATATTCAATTTTTTCAATTTTCATTTAAAATAACATTGAATAATTGTAAAATAAAATTTTATTCTGTTGTATAATACAAGTCAATTAATAATATTATCTGTTTATAATTGGATGTTATAAACATTGATTTTAGTCAGAGTCTAACCAGATTTTATCATTCATAACGTTCAATTTCTCAACCATTTCCTATATAACTAGTTAGAACTTTTGCAATTTTCTGACCCTTCTCAACTATATGTATATATGTATATGTACTCGTATATGCATAATATTATATTTATTTCCTATTCCTTAATTATAAACACAGGTACCTCCTATATATTAAAATATTGTAACCTAATTAGGATATTATTAAATTTCTCACACGTTTTACATTATTTTAATAAATGAATGTTTTATTGATTCAATTTTTTTTCTGGTTCGTTCCAACAATAATGACTTATTTTAAATATTCATATTTTTGACACGGAAAAAATGTTGCCTTAACTTTAGTATATTTGACGAAGTTTTTCGTATGGAAAAACTTGAACGTAACGCAAGGTCTTCTAAGGGAAAATTCGTAAAACAGAAGGCAATTTATTTTATTATGCCTTAGAGTATAATCTAAAGGTCTGAATATATATATATATATATATATATATGTATGCATATTTTGGATATGTTTTACATAACCACATATTTTCTATATGTTAAATGATTTTTTTACTCGATTTGCTTTATTTGATTTTAATTAGTAAAAAAATTCTCTTAAATATATCGTGTAAATGTGAAATATTAGGATTCATTGTAGAGAATTGTATTGTTTCCATTGTATTTTCAGGCCATTAGTGATATTAGGTTAAATTGTACACCTTATGCTCTTACATTTCTATTGCCTTTTGTGTTATAAGCACAAATAAATATTATACCATCAAAATACTCAAATGAATGCAGTTCTATATTTGGTAAATTGCATGTACTCTTGAAAAACACGAAAAAAAGCAAGTTGCAAGTTATAAATTTATATTAAACGTATTAATGTGGTTTAGTATCATACATAAAAATTGATTTCTCTATTAACATTTTATTCCTTTTATTGGAGTATAAATTTTTACAATTACATAGTTTTCAGTGAATTGTAGAATACGGTAAAGTGAGTTATGGTACTATTTCTTTAAAAATAGGACAGCATTATTGATATTTATTAGTTTTTATGAAGAAACCATTTTTATTTATAAAAAAATTTATTCAAAGTCGAATTACATTTTAAATCACATGTAAACGATAAAAAACTGTCTATTAGTTATTTCACCCTTGCTGTAATTTTCTTCTTAAAGTCTTCCATTCTAAACGTGATCTACATTTAAATAGATTTCAAAAAAGTAGCTAAATTTACAAATCAGAATAGTACGACAAATAAATATATGTATTTAATTTAATTAGTTTATACAATAACCAATTGTTATATAAATATAAAATTATTAAAAATATTTTAAAACATTTGTGAAAATTTTCAGACTATCGCACTCTAGCGGTGGAAAACCAATTCAAGAGAATGGGTAATGCAGGAGAATTGTGAAAGGAAAGCTAACTTCAATCATAATGGTTTGTAACTTTGCTGAATAGTGATTTTCCTGTTTTTCCGAGTTTTCCATTATTGCTGCCTTTACTCACAGATGACTCTGATTGGATATTATTTAGGAAAAATGTTTATATTCAAAATTCAATCAAACTTTTCACACTTTTCAGAACTAATTTAAATATTGCACAAATTTTGAATATAGCACAATTAATTCACAAATTTATTGTGTTTCTAGATGAACAATTTTCATTAAAAAAAGCCTATATCTAAAGAGATAATTGAGTGTTATGAATAAAACATTTATTATACTTTAACGGAAAAGGTTAACCACCTACAGTTTTTCTGGATCAATGAACTAAAAATATTTTTGATCGGATCAACGATCAACGAATAAAATTCTATAGAGCGTAAATATGTAGATATTTTACAAAATAAATGTCAAGAAAAGTGTTTAAAATAAAACGCTGTTTGACTGATTTCCATTTGAGAAAACTATTCTATACATATGTCATATATCTAATATAGGTACTGTGTGCCATCTGAGGGTTGATTATGAAACTTTTTACACCACGTTTATAAACATGCAGTAGAAAATGAAAATGAAAAAAGATTTTAGTAAAAATACAGCAAATAGTTCACAGCATGAAATTGAGTGGTAAAACTGAATTGGAAATTACCGTATTATATTTGCTATTTATGAAAGTTTTATCGATAAAATAGTCATATAAAATTTGAACTGTTTTAAGTAAAAAAAAATCGTTAAATTTTTCTTATCAGTTACGTAAAAGTTTTAAAACGTATTCTTATATACAAAAATATGATTAATGTTTCATCGTACATTAGATTTCAGTTTTTCAACATTCTGTCACGTTGTTACGTAACACAAATGTCATATATAGACCGATGTCCTGTATAGTCCTATACTTTATTGTTGTTGTGTGTATTTTTTTTTAATCAAAATTTCATACAGCAGAAAAAATACTAAAAACAGCGAAAGATATACGCCCGCTAACACGTAACACACATTCATATATGTATTCATACATTTTCCTGCACAATAAATCCGAAACAACTTTAACGAATCCTGACTTTTATAGCCCTATTTTGTTTATAATCATTAATGAAAATCTGGTTAAAACATTGTAATTTTTCCAAAAAAAATACCAAACATTTTGTAATCTTAAATGTTCATTCATGAATTTTCGTTCATTAATATTGTCAGACAAGGAGAAAAATGACGAATAGAAAAGCAAACAACAACAGGGGTTTTGAATTCTAATAAATAATAGATATTTATGACATTTCTCTCTCGTTCTCGTACACCATGTTGGATAAAAATTTTAAAAATTAAAAAAATTACTCTTGCGGTGTTGTACAACTATAAAAATTTATAGCAAAATCGTCCAGTGACACAAAATCGACCTATATCCTATATTTTAATAATATATTAAGTTTTGTTTTCATGTTGTTTTACTTTTAATTTTTTTTCTGTTTTACCTACAAGGCTCTGTTTATTCTATCTTTTTATATATTTTACTAAATTTATACATAAATGTATGTGTGTGGTTATTGTTGTCACACACATACATATGTATGTATATGCATATAGTTTTTTATTAAAATATGTATGTACATGTCTACAGACATTTCTTTATACAAACAAAATGATATAAAAATTATAAAATAACATAATTATACATAGAAACAATTATATCAACTATGAATATAAATAATATAATGTCTGTATTAAAGGTGGATATTTTTAATCTGTAAACGTTTTTTAGAGCAACTTTTTAACGCTTTTTAGACTTTTTACACAACTTCATAGACTGGTAATCTCAATTATTATTCGATGGAAGTTTTTCACAAAAACATGCCGTTATTTGTTATGGAAGATATTAACAATTTATTTTTTTGTCTAAACAACGTGATTTCTTTTCTTTTGCCACAGATGTTTGTTTGTTTTCAAAATAATATCAAGTTATTATTTTTCTAATATATATACATATGTATGTTATATTTAACAGATTTTTCAAAGCTTGAACGATTTATTTTTAAGAAAGTGATTGTTATTTTATTTGTGAATGTAAAAATTGAAATGCATGCAAACGTAATATGCATACAAGAATATATTTTCAACTATACCATTCACATCTTTTAAAATTTTAAAGCTTAAAATACCGAACAAATAGAAAACGATTTTATAAAACTGGAACGCATTTTTACATATATATATATACATACAAATATCATATTATAGAATATAGAGGATTGAATCAAACCATCCACTTTCTGTTTTTTCTATTGAACAAGTTCTGAACGCCTTTGCGATTTTTTGAACTTACGCGCACCGGCTGAGCGCATATTTCAGTTTTCTACAACAAATACGTAATAAAATCAATTATGTTCAATTATCAATTATGATTTTTATGTAATCACTTAAGTTTATAAGTGTATATAATTTAAGGAATAATTTTATATGAATATTGAATAAATATACCTAATCAATAAAAGTTTACTTTAAATACATGAATTAAATTTGAATCAATTATTGTTAACGAACGAATTTGTTGTAAAAGTGTTGAATTTATCTCGAAATGTATTTAGAATTAATATTAGTTTGTAAAGTAAAAAATAAACAATAAATTATTCCTCGAAACACACCTATATAAATATATAGAACTTTTCTTATCAAATTAAATGAAAAATTTATTTTCTGATTAGGAGTTTTAGGGGACCGTCAACTTGACAGTGGAAAAATACTGGAAAACGATAACCAATTTCACGAAAAAATTTCATCTAAATCAGGATGTAACCTGAAAAATGTAAAAAATTCATACAAACTGAATATTTAAACATTTTTTTTCGTTCTGGTTTAATCACGATTGCAAAGTGTAATATGTCTTAATAAAGCCAATAATGGTAATTATTCAATAATTGAAATAATTAAATAAATTTATACCGATTTTGAAAATTAAAAAGACAATTATAAGTTAAATTGAATTATAAAGTTTTCCTATCATGAAAATTTAATTCATGACTGAAATGGAAGTTTTCTAATAACGTCATTTTATATGATATTGTATTCGATTTTTTCCTTTTACTTAAGTATAATTGAAATATTATTATTAATATGCGTTTATGTGTCCTATAAATCAGTTAGAAAAGAAAATTATTATGCAATTTGGAAGAAATTTGAAAGGTTTATTATTGCGTATATACGATATATTTTTATTATTTATCACAATTTTTACTAAATAGTTTATGAGTGTCACCGGACTAATGAAAATTAATATATTTTTACGTTTATATTTCGTTTACAATTTTATTTTTTGTCAACTGGTGATAAAAATTTCACATAATGGGTGGTTGTTCATAAAATTCATAAGTATTACCTACATTTATATAATACATATAAACAATATACAAATATAACAACTAACAACTTTATTGATTCTGCATTAAATAAAAGTTTTTATCATTTCCATTATACCTATATAGTAAAAAAACTATATAATGACAAAATCCTCTTAAATCTATGTATGTAGTAGCAATTTTTATAAATAAAATATTAAATAATATTTAGGTACTTTCGAAAAAATATCCTTTTTTGTATTTTATAATAATTACTTTTAAAAGTTTAATTTTATAGTTTATGTAATTTATTACAGTTAATTAATAAAAACCAGGAGGATATAGTTTTGCTTAGTTTTAAACAAAAAATTTAAAAAAATGCCAGTAAAAGACTTTACGAGCAAGGACGAAAATATATAAATGTACAAATTATTCATATTAAGGATTTTCGTACAAAAAAGTCACACTTTTTGTTGAGAATATTCTATTCTTTTACGATTCCATACAAAAAAAACATTTTTTCTTTTTGTTAT
>SSSI01009829.1:0-23606 GCA_004796505.1 Oryzaephilus surinamensis
TCATTGTTTTCTTTGATTCTGAGGGCATAGTGTGGTCAGAGTTCGTTCCAAAAGGAGTAATTGTAAACTGTGACTATTATAAGGGCCTTATTACAACGTTTGAGCACGGAGGTTCGAAGAAAATGACCACAAAAATAGGCCAGTGGTGTTTTTTGCTTCATCATGACAACGCACCGTGTTACATTTCAATAATAAAACGCGAATATTTGGCTTAAAAAATTTTCTAGTCTGTCTACATCCACTTTATTCGCCCAATTTAACACCATGCGACTTTTGGCTATTCCTTAAAATTAAAAGTGTGCTAAAAAGATAGCAATTTGAACCTATTTCAGACATTTAAAGTGCTGCGGCAGATCCGCCAAAAGCCATTCCAAAAAAAGCATTCCAGAAAGGCTTCCAATAGTGGTATCAGCTTTGGAATAAATGTATTTGATAGCCAGGGAGAGTACTTTGAAGGAGACTAAGTGATATCAGATGTAACATTAATATCTTATTTGTTAAAAAATTATTCACCGTATTTTTTGATCAGACCTTGTATACATATATGTCAAATGTTTCCACAGTATAAATTTAACGCCCTTTGAAACTATTCCACAGCTGAAATTACAAATTTCAACAGTTTCACAGTTCACTAATAGGTATAATCCTAAATTACAAATAATATCAAATTATTTTAGTATTGATTATCTGTTCTCAATTCACTGGAAATAAAGAGCCACAGAAAGCCAGCAGAACATAAAAAATAACCACAACCCTTGTAACATTTTTTTTTACTAAATTTACTTACCGGTATGATTATTATTGGCATTGGCTTGTGCAAAATGGGGATTTTGTAGGAGTTGCTGTTGCAGTAGAGCATGTTGCATAGGTAGATGTGACGAAATGGGATTAAAACTAGGGTAAGCAGGTGGTGGTCCCAGGGGTGTCTGACCTGGCAATTGCTGTGCCTCACTTGGAGGGTACGGGGATGGTATGGTTTCTCCTGCAAATATATTCGAATATATCAAAAAAATGAATTTATTTCTAAATTACATTTTATTGATTTTTATATTACGAGTAAACTGTATCAGCAAAAATAATGTACTATTTTTATAAAGTAAGGAAAAAAAAACTTGAAAAATCTAAATGATAAACTCGTAATTCATTCTCTATTTCTGTGCATAAGTTTCCTATGAAACTCCTGCTGGTTTGTGCAATATTTTGCCACCAGACGGCATAAGCTGCCACTTTCAGGTAAATTTCAGCAGGAAAATTTTCACTACATTTACATTGTGGTGTTAATATGCCTGAATACACATTTTAACATGAAATATGTTCCGTAACGCTCTAATTGATGCATTTTAATTAAATAATGGAAGGTAACATATTAATATACAATTAATTTTGTTGTTTTTCATTCATTTACATACCTGGCTCGGATTTTAGAGGTGATAAGGGACTCTCTGGTGGTAGAATTCCTTTTTGCACCAGTTCGTCTCTATTGGCTCGGACAGAAATTTTCCTTTCTAACGCTAGAACAAAAAAATTTTGTTTGTTTTTTTGATGTGTACAATTTTTAAAACAGAAAACAAAGGAAAAATATCAACTTACTTCGCGACACTGCCTCTAATTTATCCGATTTCTTTTTTCTTTTCCATTTCCACGGCCTTAATAATTTTCCTATTGAAAATTTACTTTTTCTTTCTAATGGTGGTGTTCTTGTGCCACTACCAAGACTATTCGTCCGGAATGCTGAACCGTTTTGTTTCTTTGCTATAAAAAAATATATAATTCAATATTCAATTCTATTTATAATGGTTACAATGTTAATAAATTTTATAAATAAACATTGATTTTTGTATAAATATTACATTTTAATTTCCTCGTTTTATTTAATCATAAATATAAATTTGTGTATGTAATTTGAAATATACTAAAATATTTGTATTGTATTATTAAATTATAAATATGAGCATCATTATTGATTTTGTTAGGAAATAGCTTGTTTGTTGGAAAATTCTCACGAGTATAAAACCATTATTATTATTATTATACAAACATCTTGGCTGGTAGAGTACTTGAAAAATCAAGAAGTTGCCACTTTAAAAATTCTTTTTAAAAAGCTCTTTATATATTTATTTAATTTTTTCTAATACAAAACACGACAGAAACAAGTTGTATTATATTTCATGGCTTCCAGCTAGAAAAATGTTATGTTAGCTTTTTATTGATTACATAAATTTATTTTTTATTTCAAGTAAAGGAAATCAATTGTACAATCACGTTAATACATCAAAATATCTCTATTGTTGTTAAAAATAAACATTACATACTTTTAAGGAGATGAGGATGATGTAACATAAAAAATGTTCCAATGGAAAAATCAATAACTTCCACTTATATATAAAGTGGTCCAATCTTTAAATATTTACATGGAAATTTGAAAATAAAAAACCAGCATACACTCGAAAAGAAATACAATTTCAAAATAGAATAAAAATCGATTTGATATTTAGAACAACTTTTATTTCAACTTATCATTTTTATTTACTACAACAATTTATGAGAATGTTAGAAACTAGTAACTATATAAGTAGTTTATAACTAACAATAAATAATAATGTTTAATGACAAATATTTTCAATTAATTTCCAACAGTTTACTGAACTTTTCAAATATTTATTGTAAAATTATATTCACATAAATATATTTAAATTTTAAACTAGAAAAGTTTAAATGTTAATCAATAATTTTATTTTCTTAATTAAATTTTAAGTTTACAACACAAAATGTTAATCAAATTTATAAATGTGTAATTTTTCATTTTGGATTATACATTTTTAATTGTGGATTATAAATTATATTACACGAGAAATTTCCTGTAAGTTGATACAAACAGATGTGCCAAAAGGGACACATGATGGACGAGTTAACTTTATGTCTGGATCTTTTTCTGGATGCTGATGTTGTCTAGGCAACAGTTGTATTAAGATTTATTATTTGCACATAAAAATATTGTAACTTTTCAACCAAAACAATCAATATCATTACAATATAATCGAATAAATGATAATTTCGTATATAATTTTTATTTTCATAAATATTTATTTCGCATTAAATTGATGTAATATAATTTGTAATGTTATTCATTCATTAAACAATTTATTTTATTAGATAATATTTTATTTTTACAAGCCAAAGTGCATTTATACATAAACATTTTCAAATATTTTATAAACAATATCTGTTCTCTTAGTTTTATTACAATAGAAACAAAGAAGTTTTATCGCTTTCGATAAATTGCTGGTTTATATCTCACTATTGATTCTGACAGCCAATTATCGAGGGCTTATAAGGCCACAATTCCAACTTCCATTCTTGTAGAAAAATACCTCCCTAACAAATTTTACCCCCATATAACTTATGAACAGAAGATTAAATTAAACTTTTTTTTGTAATTCAAACTTTAAACAAAATTTTAAAACCATTTATATTTTTTTAATTTTTTTATAATTGAACTTGTATTCAGTAGGAAATTTTAACGTTTAAAACAAACCCTCTTGAATAAACAAACGAAAAAGTTTAAAATTGTAATGTAGGTTATTTATTGTGCTTGTATGTACAAAAAAAGGCCGACTTTTAGTTTATTCATGGATAAAAACAAACAAAGTTCACCTAATTTTAAACCGAAAATTTATAAAACAACAATTTTATATCATTATCAACGGAATTGTTCATATATTTTTCTAGTTTTACTGGTATTATAATGGACATATAGTAATAATTTTGCAATTTTTAATGCCAAGGCCATATATGAACATATAATAACAATTTAAACGCAATATTTATTACATATTTACAAAATACATATATAATATGTATATTTATATACAAGTCAACACTCCTTGTTTGCAATCATATTATCATAAGAACAATATTTTCTACAACATATCTTTTAACAATACATAAAATGCAACTAAATAAATCCATCATTTGAAAACTATTTTGAAAAAAAGTTTGTAATTATTATGTAAAATTTAACCTTGTAAAATGTATATCAAAGTCCGTGAAAAATGCGTTGTTCAATATTAAAATATTACTTAATTGTAAATTAATGGTCACATGTGTAAAAAAGTTTAAAAATAATTGTTATTACTTCATGTTACATGATTTTTCTTTATGTTAATGGAAATTCCTGAATATTAAGTTAAATACAGATGGTTATATACAAACTATAAACATTTATTTGCAAATATACAATTACAAAGAAATAATAATAATATAAAAAAAGAACTAGATCACAAATTGTTTAGAGAACTATAGTAATAAAATAATTTTTACAATTACTAAAAAATTAATTATTTATTTTCTTTGAAGATATTTCTTTAGAATTTCATTTAAAAAATTTTATAACGAGCATAAATACATGATAATTTATGAATTGTAGATTTAAATGACGAAGCACTAAACGAGTAATATCTTTTTTAAACAATTATTATTTAAAAAAAAAATTTATATTCCCGTTAGTGCCAAGAAAAACTGAAACTTTTAATACTGAAAAATGATTTCAATTCCAATTAAATTTCGTGACAATTTGTATTTAAGAAAAACAATTTCATATTTTCTTTATTTATCATAATTTACACAGTCGAATGTCATTATCTTATAAAACAATCCAGAAATTTATCATTTACGACCATATGGAAAAAAATTTGGCATTAATCCAAAAAAATTATTAATCATCCCGAATAATATTAAGTGTGGAAATATTTAGTGTCATCCCTAAGGATACATAAACATTCAAATGAATTTTTTGTTAACAAAATTTAACTATAAACATAAAATATTATTTATGTATATCCTTCCTGTAGACCTAGTTGGAGAAAATCCAAAAAAGGAAAACAAGAAATAAATTAATATAAACGTATACATATTCTTCGACGTTAAAGTCCAAAAGGTAAGTAAAAAGTTGACCAAAAAGAACCGTTCAACTTAACACATAAATTATCATTACTATTGTGTAAAAAAAAACACACAACACAACAGCACGAGACTTGTTTTATTCTTTTCGTTATACATCCTCTTGGTCAGTGTACAAGAAGAGATCAATGTATAGTATATAAATCCATGGTACGTCCTTCCATGTTACGTCACACATTCCATTACTGGGCGCATCATTTATATACCATTACAGACAGGTTTTGGTCGTGTGACCTCAACCATCAACATCGCCCACCACAACACAAGAAAATAATAATACCACCTTTTACACTATATGATGATGATGGTGTGTTTTGTATCTTTATATTTAGAATGATGATTTTAAAAATATTCAAAACAGTCCATTTAAAAAGCAAAAGTTCCATATATAACTCATTTGTGGTATATTTATTGGCTTTTTGTTGTTGATGAATAAATATTAGGAGTATCATTTATCACATGTGAAAATTTTCACAAATTAATCATAATAAATAATGCAAAATGTGATGATGTAATAAAATGTGTATAATTGTTTAAATATTCTATTACTCATTCATAATATATTATATTAATATTAATTAGAAGAAATTCTACTAATTGGATCATTTTTTCCATGTTCTTTTTATATATCTTAAAAAATATTTAGACTAATTACATACACCTTGCAATAAAAATTTTTGATATCATTAACAGAAATTATGATTAACGAACGTTAACGACAATTTAATGTAAACAAAAGTAGGTATAGTAACTAATCATAGTAGAACGGTTATTGAACTCATGAATATAATTACATAAATAAAAATTTTTATAGGAAAAAATACTTATTTTAGTTGGCAATTCAATTATTGATGGAAAATTCATTAAATCATACGATAATATTCCCAACAAACAGAAGAAAACCACTTTGAAAAATAAAACTCTAATAAAAGTGAAAATAAGAATCTTTTTTTGAAGTAATAACAATAATTTTCTTAAAGATCAACAAGTACATGTTAGAAATAATAACAATAAAACGAACAGCTGTTATTTCTGCATCAAATATTGATTTTAATTCGTATTATATCTTTATGTAATTAATATTTACAATAAAATATCTATTAAACCATAAAGACCAAAAACGCACTTTCACAAAATACTTTATTTTACCACAGAAAATTTCCTTATATTTTTTCGTTTAATGAATGGAATTACTTTGGTTAAATTGAAAGCAGTCAAATTATAAACAATTTGAAAGTTGTAATACCTATGATATTTATATATGGTTATTTTTATGTCAATTTATATTAAATGCTAATAAATTTATAAAATTTATTATAAATACCCTGTAGGTAAAATGCAAAATCAAAAACTATATCAATAAATTTACTAACTATACTCAAGTTAATTAATTTCGTAATGGCTTAATCTGTACTAAACATGAAATTGGATGCAAATTTTACATAAATATGAAAGAAAACCTCATATCATATAGTTTTCAAGGAACTCATTTGAAATCCACACCCAAAAAAAAACTAAACCCATAAATTACAATAATCAATTTTCATTTTGAAAGTATTGTTCTTAAAAAAAAATTACAGAATTGCCCAACAAATGGTACTATAAATATTTTTAAACTGGTTCCTCAACTATACATTCTAACACTCCCACAATAAATGGACTTTTGCATTTCGCGTGCAAGAATTGTTTTTTAAAAAAATCATAAAATTACACTACATAAACTAAAAGGCATTTGACCCTGACCAAATGGAAGGCCAGAAATAATTGTCACCTATATATTACCGCTCCCCATTCTATGCATTCATTTTAATATTATATACATATGTATTTCCTATTTTAGATTACATGTAATCTGTTAAATATTTCAACAGAAAATAACATACAAGTAGATATCTGTAATAAGCAAAAGCATAAACTGAAATTTCCGGCATATAGCCGAACTGAAATTCTACAGATTATCTCTTGGAAAACTTGATGGTTCATTGCTGGTAGCATCAGGGGAAAACCAAACATATATATGTACACATTTCCTTCCGGTATAAAGATTTTTATTTTCTAAATCGATTCTAGCAGCTGGTTCGCCTTCATTTTGGGGAACATAAAAGCACTAAACTCATATAATAACTGGAAATGCCAACAGATGTTCGATGTACAAGAAAAATTTAGCCAACCTTGCAGTGTACTATTAGCATTCCAGTTAATATTGAGTTCGTAAAGATGCTCTCCTTCAAATATACGAATATATTATTAGCTCAACTATCAGTACAAGGTTTTGTATTTAATTAGAATATAATTTGGCAATGGATTCAAGTTGCATTTAATCAAATGAACACAATTAATGACAAACAAAAAGATATTTACTGATTTTAATTAAGACAATAATGTAATATAAATTTACGATAAAACGATTTTTCAATCGTATAATAAAGAATTTTGCAATAAAAGTTCCTAACAACAAAACGAATAAGAAAAAGTACATTCTTGTAGAATACACAAGAGTATAATAAATTTATTAATGGATTCGATTCAATAATACCGATAAGCATCTAATAAAATAAAGAACTTTAAAAGTAAACAATGGCTTGGCTTATAAGTACGTAAATTTTTTACGTACATAAGAATGTTTTCGATAGAAAATTAAATGATTGCACAAAACACAAGAGTGCTAATTAGCTTATGTATTACATTACATAATTCTGTGGTAATTGGCAAATAATAATAGCCAAATTCATCAACAGCATGGAATTCAAATTTAATTCTTCAACCTTAGTAATCAAATATTTTATACCATGTTTTTGTTCAACAATGATATAGTACTAGATGAATTATAAATTCTATTAACATATAAATATGATGTGAAATCACATATACGTATTACTTAATCATGCAATAATACTTAGAAAAAAATTTATTTACATATTTACATGTATGTATTAAGTCTTCTGAAATTAATTCCATTATATCAGATATTATGAATCATTCAAATTTGAAAATAAAATTATAAAAGATAAATTTATTGAACACGATATTTTGTAATAAAGAAAAATGAAATTCATTTCAAAGATTATTTCACTTTTCCTCTTCTATATAAACGAAACAATATAATCCAATTTTCATGAAAAGTGAACTTTCCTCTTAATCAACTAAAGTGATATTCTTTCATTTAATTACAAATTCAGTCGCGTGGTAATTCTTTATACATTGAAATAGTCTTTATAATTTATTATTGTATTGTTTTAAAGTTTTAAATATTACTTATTTTTCTCATAATACAACGTTATTTTATAATCAACTTCCTTATTCATGTTACTTAATCTATAAAGATCTAAAAATTACGATGATATGTTAAAGGAAATTTAGAAAAAATAATATTATAATATGCATATATTCACATAGTATAAGTACATATTTGTACGTATAAAGTGTTTCCGTTTTATTCACACAAGATACATTACATACACAGATGAGATTCGAGAAAAAAACAACAGCATGTTATAAATAAATAAAAAAACTGTATGTTATGCATAGAAAAGTAAGGGAATTTCAAATATACTTTTAAAAATAAGTACAAGATACGATTTTCTTTGTAAGAATAATAAACAAATGTAAGATGTAGAAACGAGTTTTATTCAAAATAAGAAAAAATCAGAAATACCTATATAGGAAAAATCTGTTATAATTTGTATGATTAAATTCTCATTATTGTTATATTATTACTTCAAGGATTTATACACCTAATTATAAAATAACAGAAAAATTTCATAATGATTTTGCGGTGTATTATTTCTGTGTTCTAAAATATTAATTTTCATCGAGAAACGTATTTTATATGTGGGAAATTATAAGTAAAATGTAGGACAATACCTAAATGTATTATCAAAACAACTATTTTTGTTATCTTTTGTACTAGAAATTATTAAACATAAATGGTACGATAGAAAGTATATCCAAATAATTTAAATAATAATACCATAATCGCACAAAAGCTTTTTACTTTTTTATTATTTTCAGTTCAATTTACTTTTATTTTATTTATTGTTGCATTTATTCTATATACCTATACGACTTTTAACAGTATTATATTTATATATGATGGCCTTTTTAACTGGCCGTGCGCGACTTTCCACCATTTAACACAAACAGAACCCAGATATAATAATTAAGACAATTATTGTATGATGATAGATAATAATATAACGAATTGATGCCGTTTAGAAAGCTGCCAAAGTGAATATTTATAATTAGTATTTTACGCCTATAATATATTAATTATGTAGAATTAATAATTATTAAAGGAAGTTCCAATATAAAAAATTATTCTATTGAACGTACTAATAGAATTGGTGCCAAGAATGTGACTAGTGGACTTTATTATAGTAACAAATACAAAAATACAATTTCATATGAAATTTCTGTCATATGAAAACGATATTTTTAGTATTTCAAATCATTCTAGGAGATTTAAAAATATTTCAAATTGAAATTAATTTAATTTAAATATTATATTTTGTTAAATAATCAACCAGGTTACTGACCTAATCTAAAATATATAATACATTTACGTAAAAATCGAAAAGTTATCAATATATGTGCAATAATTCAACAAACTTTAAAAAATTCTAACTAATATAATAGCAGAGGTCAAAATAATTATTACAAAAATTATTCCAATACTTTACATTTTGTATATAGCCATTAAATTTTAACTTTCCTATACAGGAAATATTAAAATTTATCTAGCAAATCATCAATGGGGAAATGAAAATGTTAAATTTAGACCCTATAATATAGAAATTTTAAACAAGCATTAAACTCACCAACAATAACTGTCGCCACACCATCTTTAATGTCTTTTGTTGTATTATTACCAACATTTAGAAAATCGGATAATGATAATGAAGATGCAATCAATTGACGTTTTTCTTGAAAATTTAAATAATCTAAACTATTACTTCTTGTTGGCGCCACAATTGCCACCGTTTTTATTTTACAACCATTATTTGTTGTTGTTGTTGTTGTTGTTGTTGCACTTGTAATTTTTTCGTGCATCATTTGATTTTTTTAAAACAGCACAACGTATAAAAAAAAAATTAAAGCCCTCAATGGGACAAAATATTAGTCCTAACACTCGCGCGCATATCTATCTACTCTTCAGGTATTCAACTATACCATGATGGTATTAAACAACACCTGTATATGAACTGCATCTGTTGCAGGTGCGGAAAACCATTCCCATTGACGATCGAAAAATGCGTTAGACCCAAAAATAAAATTCAATAGAACTTAAATCGGCATAATAAATTTATTCACGTTTTCAAAAATAAAATAGAAAAGAAAAACACTTTGTGTCAATTTTCGTATAGTAGCACTCAGTATACACACACCAAATGCGGTGTTGTGTTCGTACTAAAACCGAATAGTTATATAGAAATACACAGGCCAGCATTCACGTTTCCGAAGTGTACCGACTAACCGCCCCCCTGTATTATATCCCACATGATGCTGTAGTAACATTGCATCATACATCTATCTTTATTCAAGATATTGTATTGAATAAAGACGAAACTGTTGAAAACACGTGCAATTTGATTCACAATTTTAGAGAGAAATGCGTGTAACTATGGTGATATGCAGTCGTTGAACGATCATCCCTCCCGAAAAACTCACCCTCGCGCCCCGTCGAATGCAAGAGAATTCCGGCGCGTCACCCTCTCTCAGTCGTGTATATAAAAAAATATATAGTATTTTTCTTTTAAGAATAATTGCACATGACCTTTTAGTTGAAAAATTTTATACTAATGTCATATTTTAAAATAATCCATTCAAATTTAATTGAAAATTAATTAATAATGTTAGCATCTTCTCACAGCATTGCACAATTTTTTTCAAACTCTGTTTGAAATTAACTAAAATGAGGCGACAATTTTGACATATGACGAAAAGTCACGTGGTTTTTGTGTGATTGAAAAAATACTATAGTTTTTGACACACATTCTTTTATAAATGCAAAAAAACTAGTTTCTGGCCTACATTTTTATTTGTCATAAAAACCAGTCTGGTTTCTGACGCAATTTTTATTTGTGTGATAAGAACTAGTCACGTTTCTGATGTAATTTTAATATGTATAATAAAAACTACTAGTTTGTAACGCAATTTTTATTTGTGTAAATAAAAACCAGTGTAGTTTCTGACGCAATTTTTATTTATAAATAAAAACTATTAGTTTATAACGCAATTTTTATTTGTAAATAAAAACCACTCTAGTTTCTAATCTACACTTTTATTTGTAAATAAAAACTAGTCTAGTTTACAACGCAATTTTTATTTGTATACCAAATAAAAACCACTCTAGTTTCTGACCTAAACTTTTATTTGTAAATAAAAACTAGTCTAGTTTATAACGCAATTTTTATTTGTATAAATAAAAGCTAGTCTAGTTTCTGTCGTACATTTTTATTTATAGAAAAAAATACGTTCTTGAAACATATCACGTGGAATTTTTTTACGGAAAAAATACTATACCATCATCTCTCTTTTTACGTTATGTTGATGGTACTATTATGGCATCAACCTCCATATGCCTACCATGGTGGGGTGTTGATGTGAAAGAGGGAAAGTGGTAGTAAATATTTTTTCACTTATTTTTTAAAATTTAATGCACCTGATACATTTTTTTTCCATTTCGAACACCGCACAATATGTCAGACTTTAGTGGGGCGGCGGCACATATCTGTTATAAATCATTTTTATGGTCGAACATAAAATCGACAAAATAAAGTCATACATCAATGAAGGCGTAATTAATTTTATTACAGCTAAGAAATTAGTGTAGCGCAGCTTTTTTTATAAAATATTAATTGGTGGCGCTAAAGTAATGTAAAATTGCTGACCTCTTCCTTAATTTTTTTCGTTGGATCCTTAAAGATTTAAACAAATAAAACAAGATAACTATGTGTAATCATTACTAATAACCGTGACATTTAATTAAACAACAATTCTTAAAATAATGGGAAGATTTTTTCGTATTTTGTAAAGTTTTTCTCATAACCTTTTATAAAACAAACAAGAAAAAATTAGAATCTTATCAAAATAATCGTATATAGAAATCGTAATCAATTCGTTATTTAAATGAACACAATTCAATTTTTAATCGAATAAAAAAAAAACTACTAATTAAAAGATAGTGAATTGAAAGCAATTTATTTTAAAAGTTTTGTAATTTGTATGAACAACAACTTTTGAATAATATATTTATATTGGTAAACAATTTTTACAATAAATATTGTTTTACTTTCATTCGCATAATTAAAAATCCTACTTTTGGTGACATTATTTCCAAAGTACGAAGTACAAAATACATTCATAATATATAAATAAAACTAGTAAATTTCATTCACCGGATACATTCAACTATATAAATATGATGTAATTATTTCTATTTTATTATTTTATCCTACATTCTATAGAAAAGTTTTCTCTTCCATCAGACATTAGACCACTTAAAAGATTTTGACAACAATAATAGTTAAATGATAAGTAAATTTAATTTTTATATACACATACACTTTGTAACTACTTGTAAAAACAATCCGATTGTAAATGGCAATTTAAGCAAATAATCAAGTCTGGAAACAATGATTATTTATAACAATCTATTATTTGTATTCATTAATCTTAACAAACATCACAACTGAAAGAATGTCAGAAAAATATTATAATAAACAACTTCCTGTAAATATTAATGTGCATGATGTTAATTATATAAATAAAACAAGAAAATTATTTTGTTTACAAAATATTAATATAAATATGTATATATTTTTTATAATAAACTTTAAATCCGGCTAAATAACAATTTAATTCCAATAAAATAATATCGAGATGATAAACAGACCTTTCTGCAATACCAATTTGTATATATTTCAAATTGATTGATGTTTTAAATTGGTACCAATTACTTTATATTAATATATTTTCATTGAATGATTCATTATAATGAGAAAAAAAATTGTAATCTTAGAACTCGATTAATAATAATCAAAATAAAATAAAAATGACAGTATAACTTTTATTATCAACTTACAAATAAACGTCATTTATATTATTTATACTAAATTCAACTTTGTGTATTTTGGTAAATATTTTACTTACCATCGAAATTTTGTGAATCGTCTGTACACGTACCTACAAAAACAGAAAAATATATTATTATTAATCATATATACAAAAATTTCTTAACAAAATAAATACCCACAATCTTGAAAAACATGTTTTTAATAACAAAATTTAAGAATGAAAATCGTAGGAGCAAAAATTATATATGCAATTTTATAATAATTACAATATATTACAAATGAATGAAAAATCTAATAATAACGAATTATGTAATTGCAAAATTATTTTACGAAATCCATATTAACAGAACAGAAATTATTAATTTGGAACATAGAAACATTCGTTAAAATAATTAGTAGTTTGTGAGAAAAAATTTCTCTTTAATCTCAAATTATTTAACTCTATAGTAAAATATTGACAAATGACCGGAAACCTTGGAATGAACCTTGTCCAAATGCACTTTTGTTCTTCTGCCAACAACATCTGAACATATAAATAAATTATCTATTATTACATATGAAATATGCATCTATATTTGTAGGTGGTACAAGGTAAAAATAATATAAATAAATTTAATTATGTTATAATGAATGAATGGTATAATGAAATTATGCAAATTTCGTCGAATGTACAAATTTGCAAATGAAAAACATATAAAATGTTTCAGGATAAATCATCAACATGTTAAATATATCCACATTGAACATTTTTGTGGCTTTATATATACAGTGGGGGAGAAAAGTTGGCCCAAACTATATAAGGACAAATATTTCAAACATTTTACAAACTTTTAGGGCTATTTTAATACATTTTTCAAACATTATTACAAAGTTCAATTCACAGGCAAACATATTTTTTTATATAAAAACAATATATTCAACGTAAAAACCACCCCCTTGAGAAAAATTTATCTAGATACTACAAAATGTTTACTATAAGTGTTTTTCAAGCTGAAATACACCCATATGGTATACTGTGTGAATAAAATGCTGAAAAATGTTAAACGAAAAGCAAATAACGACAAACAGAATTGAATTTTTTGACGATGACATATGATAACTGAACCAAAATAAATTTAGCCGGTATACTATAGGCAAAATTACATTTTCTAAAAATAAAAATAAAAAAAAAACCATCAAGGAAAACAAATTCAAATCGTATACAATTTCAGCGTCCCTGCATGGAACCAATTTTTAAAATGTTTTTTAAACGTGTAATAAAGGCTTTGTATGTGCATTTTTTTATTAAAATCATTCGAATATACCCTTTTTCAATAATAATCGTATCCTATCAGCCTGTGTGACATGAGTTCTTTGAAAGATATTTGGAAGTTTTATTGTAAAATTCGACATGACGCCATCAAGATCAGAAACATGATTCAAAATCCATTAGACTACATGCAAAATGATGATAAAACCACTTGTCTAATCGTCAAGAAAACACACACAGACATCTTTTAGTCTGAAATACAATAAAGAGGCCCTGATGATGTAGTGTCTGTGTCCTCTTTTGATGAAAAAGCCTTTAGAACGGTCATAGACACTGATAGTTTACACATTATACATAAGTATCATTGAACTGATTTTTTTTTATTTTTATTTAAAAAATTACATTGTGTCATTAGATAAAGGGTTATCGATTCTAAAATAAATTAACTAGAACAAAATGACATTTTTTCGTACGTACCATCATCATCTTTGTTAGTATTTTCCTCAATTTTATTTAAATTTCGACGACTGTACGACAATTTTCGAAATAACTGCGCCATTATATCACATTATTATTAGTTACTAATTATAAACGATCATCACTAACAGGAATATTATTCTAAACTAATTTTTTTTTTAGAATAAGATATAATCCGTATATCTAATATTATCTTATCTAATCTGACATAAATTACATAAAGAACGATTGTTGTAAATATAAATTTTTAAAAAAAATATTTATTTTTAATATAAAGCTAATAAGTGTGACGGAAAATATTAAAAAATAATACAATTCAATAAACAGGGAAATATTTATATACATGTATGGACGAAATTGTAAGGTTTCAACTTTAAATAGATAATAAAAGCCATTTTCCAAATAAGTTACCAATATAACATTGAATGCAATTCAACAGTATGCAGTTTATTTTTTCAATAGACTAGACGAATCAATACTTTAAAATCTATTTCAAAAATCAAATAAGCTTTAAATGCACCTAATTAACAATTCCAATAACAATAAATTTCGGATAAAAATAACTGAAATGCATCATTTTGATTGATAATGTCTGTCACTTAAAATTAGTATAATTTTAACAGATTTATCCCATAATATAACAAAATTTAATAGAAGTACTATAGAAGATAATTACTTATGAATATCATATTACATTCCTATTATAATTTTGCACTTGAAATTGGAAAGCTAACATCAAAATGACACATGATTACTATAGATAACAATATCAAAGTAATGATTTATTGCTAATTTTTGATATTTTAACAATAAAGCAACGTTTATCAAACACGAATAGTAGTTATCAAATAGAGAAAAACGTAATTTACATCCACATAATAAAATATTTCACCCCATTTAAATTTTTAACAAAATTTTTTAAAATTATATCAAGTTCAGCATGTTTCAAAAGTGAAAATTGAGTTCAAGAGTATAACTTTTATGTTATATTTATGCACACATATCCAAATATTTAACGTAGATTTTCCGTTTTACGTATCATCAAAACCAAATCTTGTATGTATTAAAAAGTGATTACAAATTTATATTTCAATTTTGCCAGCTTCCAAATAAAAAACACAACTGTTTGAATTTAGGTCAAAAATAGGTATATAAAAATTTAAAAAAATACAAAAAAAAAACACAATCTGTAAAAGAGAACTTCTTCCACAGTATAAGTGAGTTACAAAATTATATGTCTTGTATAAATCCCCTTATGTGTTCCACCTACCTTGACTATAAATAGGAAATTCTCCATCGCTATGACTGTGAGTCAACATCAGACACACCGTCTGACGGCGACACCTAAATGGTGACGAAGAGGCCACCTTCAGGCTTGTATTATTTCAGCACACATTCGCTATAATATGCCATTGTGTCACATTGGACATTACTGGATGCATTTACTGTCACATGACGACGACAATGACAACAACAACGGCACGATAAGGTGCCCATATAAGAAGTTTCAACAGTTATGCACTTTTACAACACAAAACCCAAATGGATGGATATTAAAAATAAAAAAAAAAAAATGGGCAAAGAAAAAGCGTTTTTATTTCTTTGTCTTTTTATTCCTCTCTCGCTATATCAGTTGTATATTCGTTGAGAAAAAATATAAACAGCCGAAAATATACAACAAAGTGTACAAAGAAGTGTGTTTGTGTGTGTAGAGGGAATCGGGCGTCGCGACGCTGCTTGTGCAACGCACTGGAGGGCTGGGTCGGTGTGAACGTTGAAGGATGCTGCGCCCCAGATTTTCAATTTTACCCCCTTTATACCCGAAAAACGCGTCGTTCGCGCTCACACATCCCAACATCACATGGTGAAGAATGTAGAAAAAAAGAGACAAAAAGCTCCAATTCCCAAATCATTTGTGCTTTCGCAAAAAATTGGTACACAAAAGACCTATATATATGTATGTATACAGCTGATGTATATCAAAAGAATAAAAATAGATTACAAGAAAAGTGCCCTTTATTTCACGGTTATAGTTAGGATTTACCCACAAAAGATGATTGATTTCACTTTTTTCTTTCTTGAATGTCACAGCAGCATTCAAGAGCAAGTTGTAAACATTTATTATTGGATTCAACAATCAATAAATGATTCATTTGAAATTAACAAATAAATAAACAATGTCGTGTTGTTTTTAAATTTTAATTTGAAATATTTGTCCCTTGAGCAGAGATCGAAATAAATTCTTCGACCAGTATATTTGCAATTTAGGTCACGTTAACCTTTTCTCTCTAATGAAAACAAGTTTCGTATGTTTCCTCATTAATTAACTAAATATATAGATAACCTTTAGGTACATAAAATAAACTATAACTACCATAAAAAGAACAAAGCTGACAATTTCCAAACTAAGAAATCAATTGTAATATTCCTAGACAAATAAACACTTTATTAAATTATTCCACTATGTGTATGTTGATAATTAAATGCAAATAAATTATTCCAAAGAAATCTTAGGTAAATAACTGCTTCGCTGAAGCATGATTACATGATGAAGATAAAAATCTTTGCTCGATTATTGATAAAGCAAAACAGGAAAGATGTGGTGCAGAATTACACATCTTCGAGCAGTTTAATGCAAATATTAAGTTTGTAAATCTGAAAGCAAATTACATTTGAAGAGTGTGAGGGCAAAACCACATAAGTGGGTAATATCTGAAATCTTCATCGATTTCATTTCCACTAAACTTACAACGTCAACAATATTATATGGCAACCTCGACCTTATAAATTGTGAAAATTAGTTTCACGAGATTGGTTTCGAATTTATAGAGCCATACAAAAACGTTTTAGAGAGATGATCGTTAAAAATAGACGAAAGGGGATGAACAAACACAACGTTATTATAAACAACTTTCCACATTCTACCAACCAACAAATAAACTCGCTCTACAATCAATTTTCGTTTGATAATAAAAACCGAATGGTTATCAAAACAAAAATATTTTCTTCGCAATAAATTTAATCTACACCAGAATGTGGTATTTATTTTTAATATTTTTAAGTAATTTGAATATGGATTAATTGTTTAATTGTATGCAACCAACAATACCGATTTAAATCATAAAATGATTTTCCAAAAAGAATATTCCACTTACCAGCATCCTCATTGTTACCATTTTTGTTGAGATCTATGATTTTGCCAGTAGTTCCCGAACACGTTGCCTCTGGAGTTGAAAGAATCTCTGTGGATGGCTTACTGTTGGGTTCTGGAAGGAAAAAAACAATAAATAAAATACCTTGTCAACTAATCAACATTTATTTATAGATAAAATTAATATTCCCATCAAATTACATTATTCAGATTAGTATGTTGAGCATAACTGTTAATTTTACGTATAATTTCATTTGGTAAATCAGCTAAACAGTTAAATGGTACATGTTTTACTGTTAATATTACACATTTTGCTTTAAAACAAATTCCATCTTTAGCATTTCTAGATAAATGTTGTAAATTTTGTAATTTCCATACAGACGGATTAGTCATATTACTAGATATAAAATATAATAAAGGATCTAATATAATAGAAAAACATTTCCCATTCACGAAACCATTCACTATAATGTCTTCATTAGTTTCTATACAAACCACTTTCGTATTACAATCAGTGAACGGTGGTATATAGAAATTGAAAGTGTACACATTTTTGTCTCTAGTATACGATAATTGCTTCGACAATGCAACTAATCTACTGTAATTAAAGCAATACGTTTCATTTTCATGTAATTTATAATCAGCTGGTACAAATCCAGTTTCTAGCATTAGAATGTAAACTAAACCACAAATAATGTCGAAATGTGTTGGAACTATACCAATTTCATTAAAATATTCAAATAAATTTGTTAAACTTGTGGGCGGTTCACCATTTCCATTATAATCGTCCAGAAACATTGATTTTAACGAAATATTTGAATATTGCGCCATAATTACAATTTGCTGCCAATAACAAAACAAAAGCTGATCAACAACCTGTTGATTCAAGAACATATCAATCAGGAAAATTATTATTTCAAATAAGGAAGAAATTAATTACATAGTAAATGGTTGTTAATTAATGCCATGAATGAAATACACACACAACTCTAAAAACTGTAATAAAATGGCATTTAAATCGATCTGCAAAATACGCCGACAAACTTATGACTCATAAAAGTTTTTAATAATCATAACCTAGTTTTTCAAATTAACTTACCATTGAATTTTATACCATTAATCATTTATTTAATGTATACAAACAGCTTAATTGTAAACTAATAAACGTGTATATAAATATTTATGTGTTTGTTTTAAATAATTTTAGGTTATTTGGGGATGAAATTTACAGCCCATCTGGCTTGTACGCACACTCTAGGGGTTGTTTTCTATTTTATAGGTTATGAATTAATTATTTAGTACCTGTTTCAGTCTTAATTTCTGTTGGATTCAAATGTTGCACTACACAAGATTGTTTTTGTAAAATATTTACATTATTTGTCACTAAACTACCACTACTTTCAGCCATCTTAAATTGTTTAACTTCCTTATTAGGACAGTTTGTGTTAAGTTTGAATTTAATACAGTTTAAAACAATGCAGATAGCAGCACTGTTACGGTCATACAAGGGCGGGAAATTTGTAATTAATTAATGAAATAAAAATCAGTTTAAAAAAACTTCCTTCACGATTTATTTTATCTGAATATATTTTAAATACATAGCTTTGTATTAGATTAATAGTTGAAATGCCGTTTAGAAGTTTCTGAAAAAAATAAACGATTAATACACATGGATTTTTTAGTGAATGCACTTTGCAAGTAGACGTACTTGGCAATGATACCATCTTTTTGCGTTAATCTGTTAATACAGTCGTCAGATTCGCCCATTCGTCTGATAGCCCCACATAAAGCGTAACTTTTTGTTGTTTCCGTTGCACGTCCGGTTTCTGGATCGACTTCAGCAACGCTGAGTTGAATAGAAGCATGATCCTTAGCATGGATAATTCTATTACTTGCCGAACTAAAATCATATATATTTATTTAAACGTAAAAATCCTTTATAAGCACGTGTTTTTTGGTTATGTTCTAAATTACCATTTACGTGGACAGTACAAGTCAACAAATTCACCTGCGTCGTTTTCCATTTTTATCTACAAACGAAATAATACATTAAAAAAATCTTCACCAATTGATTTTCTTTAATAAAACTTACATTTATTTAGAAAATTCGCTTTTGCGATACTGAGAAAATGGCCGAAAACGTCAAGAGAGAGTTACGCGGAATAAAATATAGAGAGCAGTACTGTGTCAATTACGTATCTAGGAAACTGTTTTTTATGCAGTAAACTGTAAATGTTTTTTTGGAGGGACACGCGTTGCTCTATTCAGCTACATTTAAAATACGCGCTTTTCCTTATTTTGGTTCAATAATATACAAAACGCTTGAGAGAACGTACTACTACAATGTGAATTACGCGTTTCATTCATTATTTGATACCTGTGTAGTGTGAATAAATGTATTATAATCTGTAAGGAACAGTTGCATAAGAAGGAAAAGCATAGATCTGTGCACAGAAATTCCAATCACCTAAAACTAGTCTTAATTGTATTGCTCGACTAACTCGTTTACAATCTGTGATTTTTCGAAATAAATATTTAATCTAGGTCAATATAGCGCTCAAAAATATGTCACTAAAGGTAAGATCTTTATATTTTATTTTAAAATTTAACAATCAGTTAAATTCTTAACAAATTTCTTGTGTTTGTTGTTTTTTCGTATGTTGACGTATTTTCAATTGTAGAAAAATATAAAAATAGATTTTATGGATTTCTCACACGTTTCCTATAAGTATTTCTAAATAAATTTATTAATATACGTTTAAGGAAATAATAAATTTTCGCACAATATTAATTAAAGGAAACATACATTTTTAGATAAATAATTTTATTATTTACAGAAAGAATCTCTGTCGGATGTTCAGCTCCATTTGGCAGCCCTTAATGGTGATTTAGTACTTTTGAAGAAAATACTGGACAGTGGAAAAGTTCATGTAGATTCACGTGACAAGGTACCATATATATAAAATAACCAGTAGCTGATTGTTTTATGGATATATATTCAAACTGTACAGTTACAATAACATCCTTTATTACATATTTCACCTAGAAGAGAAAGCTTTGTTATTTTTCCTGTTGGGACAAAATACAATAAGTGTTACAACCCGTCAACATGACAACAATAATGTTGTACATACAATGCAATTATTAATGTATTTCCTTAAAAATGTTTGTAAACAATTTCCTGCACTCGATTTTAAACAGGCTGGGCTGAAAATGCTAAAATCAATCAATTAATATGCGCCAGGGGTAAAAGTACCGTTTTAACAACTTTTATAGAGTTGTTATTTTTAGTAAAGAAATTTCTAGTTGTTAAAAACCGTATAGTAAACGAGTTTTTCGATTCTGTTTACTAATAAACAAACTGAGCCTGATAAAAATCACGTATATTGTAAATTGAAATTAATTTTTGCGAGAATTTTATAGTTTCGTAACATTATCTAAGTTAATTATATATTCTATAGTGTGAATATACGAATTTGTAATATCACGAATTTAAAAATAAACAATTTATTATCATGCATAAACACTTCGTCGATGCATTTGTGTATTAAATTTTTTTATTTTAGTCCTCGGTTTAGTATGAGAACCTCATTGGAAGAGACTAATTTAATATTAACACATAATAAATAATCTACGTCAATAGATTACTATTATTTTACGTAATTGCACGTACTGGTATATTATAATAGCTAATTTTTATTACATGCTTGTATGTACAGTAAGAACTTTTTTATATATAATGAATATGAAACGTTTTACATTCAAAAAGTATGTCATTTTGTAAATAACAATTTAGAATTTAATTAAAACAATCCCATCGTATTATTTCCCAAGCAATTGCAGATTGAATTTTGAAATTAATTAATTTCTTACTGTAAAATCAATCAAATATTTTCGATACGTCAACGAATAATTGATATTTCAAAGATTTTATATGAATAGATTACTATTTAACTGTCTATTGATTTAATTGTCTTTTTAATATTTATTCAAGGATGAAAATCGAACATAAAAATTAGTTTTTGAAAAAATGGTGAATGCGCCCTAAAGCATTTTCCTTGAACTTTGTTTAAAAACAATAAATATTTGCTACAAGTATCTGTTTTTCGTTAAATTAGTAACAATTTTCAATAGTTCAAGTGCCTCTTTGACTTCTATTTATAAACGAATTGATTATTGAACTGTTTTTAAAAAAATGGCGAATGCGCTAAAGATTTTTTCGCCTTAATTTTAATCCCAGATAAATAATTTATGAAACTTTCAAACGCATATCCTTATTTATTGTTGAATTAATTGCAACCTAAACAAATTTTAAGTATTTCCATTGAATAGAAAAAATACGGAAGGCCAATTAAAAAACAAAGACTCTCTCATCTTTTCCGTAACACTTAATTGGTTATTAATTAATTAAAAAGCCATTTAAATAAATTTTCATTCCATTATCAATTTCCGTATACAATATACATATATATGCAATAGAATTTCACCTAATTATCTCAACGGATGTAAATAATAACAATTTCAAAAACATTTTGTACAACACAACTATTAACTGTAAAAACATGAATTGTTTTTTACATTTTTTATAATAATATGCAGGAAGGCACAACTCCATTAATACTGGCTGCAGCGAATGGTCATTACGAATGCGTCAAAGAATTATTAGAGCAAGGAGCTGAACCCACAGCAAAACGAATTGTAAGAGAAAACGGTCCATTTTAACAAAAAATACAAAATTTATTTTTAGACCGGCACAACTCCGTTATTTTTCGCTGCACAGGGTGGCTTTTTGGACATTGTACGTTATTTATTGGACAAAGGAGCCCCGGTTGAGTCTTCCAGCGTGGATGGTGGCAGTCCGCTGTTTGTGGCCTGCCAAAACGGCCACATTGACGTTGTTAAAGAACTTGTACAAAGAGGTGCCAAAGTGAACACACACATGAAGGTAAATAAAACGAAATCGAATGAATATTTTCCACATACCTATAAAATATATACCGCTTCAACCTTACTAAAATCACATTAAAAACTGGGCCAGTAAAAAGAGATAGAAAACGACGCCATTTTTATATCTTTAGTGTAAAGTGACCTAAAAGCGGTTTTCTATTTGTCATTTTCTGACATACGTTTTCGGCGATGTTTAAATATTTTATAAATATAGTATGTAAACGTATGTCTTTAACAAACTGAATTGGAAAGCTAGAATTTTAAAACGCAAGTCTGATTTAGCGGTTGTTACTAAATTTATAACTAAATTGTCAGTGACATAAATAAATTAACACAATTATTGCTGTAATATTCAATAAATAATCATATTTTGAATTTTGCGCACTTTATATGCCAATTACAAGATATGAAATTCACTAAAAAATACACTAAGGACATAAAAATGGCGAACCCACTTTTTAGCCCCATCAGACATCTCACTTTGTCGGTATATATTATATACGTATGTGATATTTTCAACAAATGTTGTTTGTAGGACAAAGCGACACCGTTATTTATAGCTGCCCAAAACGGCCACTACAAAGTGCTGGTGTATTTGTTAGCACAAGATGCTGTCGCAGATTCAAAACGGACAGATGGTGCCACACCGTTATGGATAGCGGCCCAAATGGGCCACGATCACATTGTTGCGCAATTGTTAAAAGTTGGGGCCTTCGTCGACGCCGCCAGACATGTATTTCCGACCGTT
>SSSI01009831.1:0-49979 GCA_004796505.1 Oryzaephilus surinamensis
AAAATAACCCCATATTGCATAGTCCAATTCTTAATGGTTTCGGAGATATTTGACATTTTTCACTTCTTTAATTTTATTTAAAAAAAATTACTAGTAGTTTAAGTGTCCGTAATTTAAGAAGTTGCTCTACACTTATCTTGGGACAAAAGTAACCGCATTAACCAAAATGTCCATTCATGTAGTCTCGGCTTGGAGGTATTTAACATCTTCTGGTTTTTTAACGCAAACTTCCATCAAAATCAAATACGTTGTCAAATTGGAAGATGATTAATATTTCTTTAGGAGATGGACTAATTGCCTAGTTTGTATTTCTTGTTTTTACGAAAACAAATACATTTAGCACTTGGAAAAAAAGAAAACCAGAAAATGTTAAATATCTCCAAGCCGAGACTACATGAATGGACATTTTGGTTAATGCGGTTATTATTTTGTCCCAAGAAAATGGCTAGAGCAAACTCTTAAATCACGGACACTTAAAAGTGTTAGTAAATTTTTTTTAAATAAAAAAAAATGCATCTAATAAACAATTAAACAAACGAAATTATGCTAGTTTTTTTACTGTTAAAGACATTTTCTTCATTAATATAAAAAGAAAATCCAAAGTGTCTTACATCATTGGAAAGCTAATTAAACGTCGAAGTTCTTTCCATAAAGCGAAAAATATGAACCATTGAAAAATTTTGAAGAAAATGCAGATTGAAGTTAGAGCATATTTTAATTAACAAACTAATTTTTGACTTTAAGTGGTCAGAACTAAGAGCAAGAGGGACAAATTTATAAAAGATTAAGAGTTTCTATTAGAAAATTTACTGCTCTTTCAAAAAATGTTATGAGATTTTCAAAATTATCAATATGTGAGATGTTATATCCAATTTTATGAGTCAATGTCAGAAAAAATTAAAGAAGTGAAAAATGTCAAATATCTCCGAAACCATTAAGAATTGGACTATGCAATATAGGGCTATTTTTATTCCAAATAGTGTATACAACCACCTCTGAAGCTCTGGGTACTTAAATCTGGGACACCCTGTATATATATATTATACAGCAAACACTTTTTAAATTTGCCACTGAAGCAATAAAAGAAAAAAGAATTTATTAAGTTTTAAACCATGTAGATGAATAGAAATTGTGTTGCAGAAAATGTTTTCAGGCAGAAAATATTGTCTAATTAGTCAAATTAGCTTAAAACCGATAAAATTGCTTAATATTTAAGAATTTAAACCCATTCAAGTACCCTCCTACATGTCTCACTTTGCACCATTCTAATCTTTTTCTAATTTCTAATCATAATTGTGACATTTACAACCTCAGAGGCAATTTTAAATAGTGTTTACTCAGTGCATATATTTTTTTATTTTTTCACATAAAATAAAGTTTTTACGTAAACGAAACTGTAAATATTTTTTCTTGTTTTTTAAATTTCATCAGTCTGATAAGTTAATTTTGACGTTTATAGAAGACTGCTCATTGCATTTGGCAGTTTTATTGGTTAAAGCTATGTTAATTGTTTTTTCGTGTTAATACACGCAAATAACTTTTAAAAGCTTAGTAATACAAATTCATTAAAAACTTCAGTTTATACAAACACGAGTGAACATAAAAAAAATGACAATGAAATTGTATTGCTTAATCCGTATTAAAATTTATTATTTGAATATTAATACTTTATGATTTAGTATTTTAGACTATGTTAAATAAGATAGAATTTCGTTGGAAAATGTCTGCATTTCGGTGTACATATACATATATACAAATACATACATATATATATATAGATATACAAAAGCCTTTACTATGTTGACGATTGTCACTGGTTTCAGGGAAACTGTCGAGTGTTTTAGATTAAATGTGGCCAAGCTCTTAAAAGGATTACACCCGCAGATGATCGTTTTCAGAGTTCATCCCTATGATGATGGCATTTCAACTTAAGGATGATTTTAAATAAACTTGTTGCTTCCAGGGAAATATCTAGAATTAATGCATCAAAATTCTTAATTTGAATATATTATTTAGTATAAGGAAGAACAAAAAAAAAAAATGAACAAGGGAGAGAGTGGAAATATAATCATAAATTCAAGTAAATTTCTTTTGTTATACGATTTTTACAATTAGTTTTGGTGTAATTAATAAAAATCGTTTTTAAATATTTTTTGGGTGCTGCCATCATAATGTTGTATTTAATTAAATTTCTTATTGTGTCGTTGACTTTTTATGTATTTTTATAATTATAACAACACATGTGTACATTTATGATTAAATAAACATAAAATATCCGAAATAATAATTAGTTAATCAAACATTTTAATCAGTTTTATTAAAACAATAAAAGTATATTAGGTAAATTTTGGTTAAAAAATGCCTAAATGAAAATTATTAAATGAATTCATAATTCATTTACGGTTTTGTTCCATTTCAAAATTGTATTTTAACAAAATTACATTTATGTAATTTATAATTAAACTAAATTTGACATAAAACTAAAATATACGTCTTAATAAGTGCTTGTTATTTTATATCGTTAAATTAATAATTAATTTATGAAACTTGTTTGATAGAAAAATATTTAATTATTACTTTGTATGTATGTATATGAAATTTTATATTTGTTGAAAAAGTACTGTTTAATTAAAACTATACTGCGTTTCTGCTAAGTTGGGCCACGTCCCCTTCCATGATTTTGGTCTAGCCAATCAAAACATCGGATTTCGGAGTCAGATTTACACACTATCAAACTCGTAAACAATGTGTGTTCGATTTTATTGTTCAATGCAGTGTTCACCCCTTATTGCAATGTTTATTATTTAATAATATTTAACAATGTTTGAAAAATTTGAAATAAATAACTTAAAAAAGTCAAAAAACTGAAAAAACTTTTAAGCCTCTGTAAAACAGACGTCAAATTGGTGGAGGGGGTTGGCCCAACTTAGCAGAAACGCAGTATAGTGGTAAAGGGAGATCTATTTACAGTTTTCCATGCTTGTAATTATTTAGTATCGGTCACACCTAAACTTTTTAAAATGTACGAGTAGGTAATAGCTATTTATCTAACAAGTTCATAATTTCATATTTTATGATACGCCAGAAAAAAGTGTTATTATGTTCGAGTTACAATCATAACTTTTTTTATTCATAAGTTCATAACTAATTTTATAAATTGCAAATACTTATCAGCTTATCAGATAATATTGGAGTAATTTCTTATTTCATAGGTATACAAAATTCATTCATTAATTAATGAATGAACGTGTTTTTTCAAAAGATATTCTTTCATGCCTCTTTTTAATGTTTTCCTTTCTTTTTGTATATCTTTATATATAATGTTTTGTCTAATTTTTGAGAAAAAACGGTGTGATATTTGTCTTAAACAAAAAGATACATAAATATATACGCGGTGTATTGTAGTTACTAGCTTAGTTTAATTGTAAAATACATATTTTTTTGATTAAACCAAGATTATTCCAAAAAAATTAATTGATGATTAAAAATCAGGTGACCATCTATACATATTTAATACGAAAAAAATCGTTACAGTCGTCTGTATTCAGAGATTTTCAAAAATGCTGCTTTTTTATTGGTGTTTTAAAACATAAATAATAAAAACACCAATAAAACTAGAGTATTTTCAAAATTTCGAATATTCCCGCTCTATATAATGAATAAACTACAGTTGAAAAAAGTTTTATCGACGCAAAATGATACAATGAAATAATGTTTATGAATTATAAAACCATTTATGTATAAAGTTCTGCATTTATTTTGCTTCTTCAAACAATTAAATCCGTGTTAAATATGAAACAATTTCATATTTTAATGAAAATAAAAGGAAATAATAAAGTTTTTGTTATTATTTTGCAGGTGGTTGTTGAATCGTCATCATCAGCACTGGAATATGCCGATTTAACAATTGAAGAAGGTTCTCCCGTTAATCAGGACCTACATTTCGATGCTCAATTAATGCATTTATATGTTATGACTGAAAGAAAGGTATAAATATTTATAATAGTATAATTTAAATTCTAACTTTACGTCTCACACACACATAATTGGCTTGAACATCACTGTGTAGTCACCAAAGTTTGTTAGTAATTTACTAGATGCATTAGAAATCGATTATAAAGTTCAAAACAATTGTAAATTTTAATTTAGCCACAAACACGAATCTATTCACAAATTGTGGCCAAATTTGGCAATATTCAAGTTTGACGTATATATATACGAAATTTTCTATTATTTAATTTATGCTGAAATACTTGACGTATAAAATGTAAGTTTTGAAATTGTTTAGACGTTCTTATAGGGAAAGAAGATTAAATAATAAATAACGAAGCCCGATCAATATTGCCAACTGTTTATTATTTACTGTTAAACTAAATAGCATACATAGCAAACTTGTTGTGTACTTTATATATAAATTTATACGTATTTCTTCTACATCAACATATTATTATATATAAGAGAAGAAATATGTATTTCGAGGTATAACTTTTAACAAAAATTGCTTTCCAACGTATAAAAATAAGAAAAATCTCTTATACTTTTAAATAATATTACGCGGATTGCAATTATAAACTTTTCAATAATCGTAAAGTGAAAAATGCAATAAATAAAATCCATTTAATTTCATGTCAGTAAACAAATTTTCTTTTTTGACAGCAACAATTTTTTTTGCATTCGTTAACAGTATGAACATTCGTTAACAGTATGAATTTAATACTATTTATAAAATTGACAAGTAATCACAATAAAGGAACATGTTTTTCAACGTAACGTCAATGAGTCTTTAATCTAATCTCTTGAGAAATTTATAAAGAAAATACATAGAAAAACGAAGCGCATGATTTTAAGCTCATTGAACTTATTTTTAACAATATTATACGACATTGTCAATTATGTTTTACGATGTAACCACTCACTTCGCCTATATTATTATTTACACATATTTAAGGAAATTATTTTCTGTAAAATAAATATTTTCAAAAAAAAATCACTGAAGAATGCAATTATGTGTTACTTCTTCAAATAGCAAATACATATAATTTATTACATAATATATTTAAAATGTAAGTGCATACTAATTTAACAATACAATTTCGCTCTTAGATGTGGCATTTGTTACAGACAATGTAATTGTTAAACTTGTTAGATACAATGAAGTCATTTGCTTTCATATTTAACTATATCAAGAAGCATAATATATATGTTTTATATGTACAATTTACCTTAAATTGTTTTCACATATATGGTAGAAATTAAACAATACCAAATGTTGGAAAAAAAACTTAATTTTACTTGAACATACCTAATTTTCAATTTAGTTGGAAATACTTTGATATTAACTTTAATTAAATTTATTTGTTTTCTGTCAAGTCAATTCAATTGAAATCATGTTTGTATGTATGTAAGTGTGAAGTTTTTGCTAAAAAACATGTTCTAGCTTGTACACTTTAAATAACTATACTTGTATTTGTAAAAAGCTCATTTAACTGATATTCTACTGATTCTAATTTAATTTTGCACAATATTATAACATCTACTCATTCTAATTTATATTTATTTCTTCCGCTTAACGTTCATATTTAAAAAAAAAACATATTAAATAATATTTTCATATCTCGTTTAATATAATTTTTAAATATAAATTACAATAATTATATATCTTAATATAAATTATATGGTACTAAACAAATGTTCTACGGTATTTTTACAGACATTTACTAGTTTTTATATCTGTAACAAACGGATACATAATGTAGACAAGCATATAAAATAATATTTATCACAGATAATAAGACCAAAACAACTTCTTTAACAGTATGATTATTTTTAATCATGAAAAATAAAAATAGCACAAAGAAAAACGTTAGGAATAAATAAACAATTCATTTGTATTATTAACGTTTATTGCTTTATATAATAATATGTATTAAACAATTTAATAAAAATCGATTCACTTTGACTATTAAATACAGTTTAAAATCCTCTTTCGATTATCCAAATTTGGTGGCAAAGTTTTCCCTTTTAGTGGATTATGATATTTTTCTATCTAACAAACTCGTTAAAACCATTTTATAAATTTGTAACAAGAAAAGTGATTTGAAAAGTAAATATTTGTTTTTGTGTTGTTTTTCAGGTTTCTAAAGTAAAAGTTCAAGAATGTACTGTCTATAGAAACTGTCTTGAATGTTTGGGAGTTAAAGACCCTTATTGTGGATGGTGCTCGTTAGAAAACAAGTAAGTAAACTCCAATAATTCGTTTCAAGTAAAAAAAAAATGATAAAAAATTACAAAATATCCATATAAACTAGTTAAATTATAATTACCTATCAAAGTATAAAACGTGTAATGTGGTTGTGAGAAAAATCTTTGAAAAAAAAACATTGAATTTTTGTACGTTGTAATTATTCTTAGATTAAGTGCTATGTGGAATATTTTTTCTTTCACCAGATGGTTTCTATTGTAGAAATTGTTACTAAAAAGTAATTATTTTTTTGCATATACATATACTGACCATCCGACCAGATGGTGCTCTTGAGTAAGGCTGAAACAATAAAAGCACATTAATGAAAAATGATTGTATACAATAATTTTACATAAATATATGCAATATGAAATATTTTCGTACATGACCTAAAAATTATGTATTGGTTTCCATTTTTGTTGTTTTATATCTTTCTAAATACCATTTTATTAATCGTATATGTATACATGCATGTATGTATGTATATAGAAATTAATTCTTTTATATTTTTGTGTATTTTTCAAAAACGTTCTATTCAAAATATGACATATTATACTACATGATAAATAGTCATTATGATACTGATTGAGGGCTGTCTGAAACACGACACCCTATTAGAATGACAGTGGAGATTGTAATTACATATTATACAAACATATGTGTCTCAATTCATATTCATTAATTCTATATGGTTTTCACTATATTATACTCGATTTTTTAAGTTCAATCGTTGCTCTATTAAGTTTTATGAAAATAGCATTTTTTCACATCGAAAATGGATCTGATAAAAATTTATTAAATATTATTGACTCGCATACAAGATTACTTATTTATGGTTTTAATTATTTTAATGACAAGTCTAGTTAATATTCATCAACCATTGATTATTAACAACCTTTTATTAATTTATTCAAATACTGCACACAGGAGAATTTAATACATACAGCCATTATTCATCGTAAACAATATTAAAAGTGCTATATTATACTCTTCAGGTTCTTTTTTTTAATTAATTTAAATATATTTTAATTTCTTAATCAAAGCCATTTCAATGTTTTGTTATTCAGTACATTTTAAATGTATTTTTTTACTATTTCCATTTTAATTATATATGTATACGTAATTTAGAAAATCTTTCCTTTTCAAGTATTTCAATAAGAGATAATAATATTGAAAGAGTCGTTTCAGTTCTATCTGAAATGTGGTATTTTAAATATTCATGATCACTATAATATAGTTCTGTGTTTAGTGTTTCCAATAGATCGATTTTCTTGAATAAACTCCTCCGCATCTCGTTTCTCGTTTAGAAAAATATATTGGAGAAATAAATTGAATGTGATTTACTTGAAATATAATAGATCCATTTAATTAACATGTTAATTACTCTAATTTCTTAGTAGCATACGAAATTAATTTTTTATTTCTTATATACTGGCTTCAATTTAGTTTAATTGGATTGGATATATTTTATGCAATATTAAATAATCAACAATATAAATTAATTATATTAATTGATAATTTACATTGCAGTTACAATAAGCATAAACATGACTTTAATCAATAAAATATAAATAATTTGATTTTATTACTGTTATCATAAATATTTTTGCTGTATTATAAATAATTATAATGAGTCACGTATAATGTGTATATAAATATTTTTCACATTATGTTTTGTTTCTTTAGAAAATTATCAGTGAAAGGAAGTCTCTGGAATAAATAATAATATCATGTTCTCTCTTTTAAATGTATTAAAATGTAATATCAAATTTGCAAATCTAACATTTGGCATAACTCCAAAATAAATTAAATTGTTCCTACTTCAAACTTGAAATAATACAATGAATATTTTTATGTTGTGCTATGCACATAAGTATATAAAAATAAAAAATGCTTTATTATTATGCTTTAATAAGCTTGAAATATAAATTTGTTATGAACTGAGTGCATATTTAAAGATTTATGTTAATTTAATTTATATGCTCATTTTTGTTTATCAATATTTTATTTTATATAATGTTTTAACAAAAATTTTGTAACGATATTTAAATAAAATTGTTTTTTAAATGTACGTGTTTGTACAAGTAGAAAATACGACTATAACATTAAAAAGGCAGGCTTATAACACCTCCAGTTTTTCGTTTAACTTTAGTCAGTAAATATTTTTATGAATTTTACGTGTAGGTAACATGTGATCGGTAAATTTATACTATAAAATAAGATTTCATTTTTATTATGTTGTATTTGTATGTGCCTTGCCTACAAACATGAATTCCTTTTGTGTAAATTTAAATGAAAATCAAATAATACGATTTTCAACAGTATATATACATTTTTTTTATTATAACACATATACAAACATAATATAAGCAAAACAAACTCACAATTTAATTATAATAAATTAGAAACATTTATATCACGTTACACAAGTTAGTAATTTATTTAGGTTTATTTAATTAATTCACTAATGTTAAGTGTATAGATTAGTTTGAAATTTGTCGTTGAAAGGACATTGCAATTAAGTAAATGAAACTTGTTACAGATGTAGTTTACGTTCAGATTGTCAAGATGCTGCAAAAGATCCTTTATATTGGATTAGTTATAAAAGTGGTCGATGCACAACAATTACTTCGGTTATACCAAATCAATTACAAAGAACAACCGCTAGAACGGTATATATTTAAAAACATATCACTTAATTAGCCAAATGTTTAATTTATATGTTTGAAATTTTATTTTTTTTTTTCAGTTGGATTTAGTTATTGATAATCTGCCAAGTTTGACTGGACATTTTTTATGTGCATTTACTGCACTTGATAAAACATTGATTACAAATGCTACTAGAAAAGGGTCAGGGGTGAATTGTACAACCCCTCGAACAGATTCGTTGCCTTCTATACCACAAGGCCAACGTATGTTGAATAAATAAATATTAATGTTAACCTACCCTTTTTTAAGTTTTTTTTTTCGGAAAATCTATATATGTATTTGTTATTATTTTTTTTAGATCATTTTACCGCAAAATTATCAGTTAGAATGACATCTGGTCCAGATTTTGTAGCAACAAATTTTACATTTTTTGATTGTAATACGTATAGTTCGTGTACACAATGTGTATCATCATCATTTCCATGTGATTGGTGTGTAGATGGGCACAGATGTACTCATGATACAGCAGAAAATTGCCGAAATGATATTCTAGTTACAGGCGTTAGTGTAAGGAGATGGAAACTAAACAATATTGTGCCGTAAAACTATTACTACTATATTCTTTTGAACTTTACAGAGAGCTGGTCCAAGTTATAGGTCTGGACCAGCATTTTGTCCAACAATAAATGCAACTGTCGGAAATTCGCCTGAAATATTAGTTGCCTCCGGTATTAAGAAAGCCATTAAAGTCAAAGTACATATTATTGGACAATTCATTGTTCAAACAAGATTCGTGTGTCAATTTAATATTGAAGGGAGAGTAACTAGTGTTAATGCTCAATTACTTGGTGATACTATTTACTGTGATTCTATGGAATTTTCTTATACATCGAGAGCACCAAATATAACGGCTACATTCGCTGTTATATGGGGCGGTTCCAAGCCATTAGATAATCCAGACAACATTCACAGTATGCTAGAATATAATTAAATTAATTCATTTTAACAAATTGAATGTGTATTTTTTTTCGTAGTTGTAATATATCGTTGCCGGGATATGGCTGATAATTGTGGTATTTGTTTAGCATTAGCTGAAAAATACGATTGTGGTTGGTGTCAAAGTTCGGATAGATGTGAAGTAAAAGATCAATGCGAAAGAGGTTCAGCTGTTTGGTTAAATCGTAGTCAAACATGCCCAAATCCAGAAGTAACATCCTTTAGTCCTGAATTGGGGCCTTGGGAGGGTGGAACTAATATAACAATACAAGGTATTAATCTTGGCAAAACATTTCAAGACATTTATTCTGGTGTTAGTATTGCTGGAATTAATTGTCAACCGTATGAGCATTTATATATTAAAACCAAACAGATCGTTTGCAAGGTAATCATTTTTCGTATAAATTGAGATTTGTTGTTGATTTTAATTAAAATTGTTATTGATTTAGGTTGATGGACCAGGTACACAAGAACCACGACAGGGACCAGTTACTGTGAAAGTAGAAGATTATCGTGGTGAATCGAAAACACATTATCGATTTGTTGATCCTGTTATAACTGGTATATCACCACGTTATGGTCCGAAATCAGGTGGTACAATGTTACAAATAACAGGTAAATATATGAATGCTGGCAGCAATATTCAAGCATTTTTAGAAGATTTACCGTGTCGAATTGTATCGTAAGTATAAACAATAAACAATCTACGAGATAGTTTAGTATAAATTGTTTGTTTTCTAGTACGGAACAAACAAAAGCTTTATGTATAACAAGTGCATCAGATAAAACAGCCGCAAAGAAATTACGTATGAAATTTGATAAAGGAGATAGATACTTTGAAGGTAGATTATTTGAATATGTCGAAGATCCAGTTATTGAATCGGCTGAAAGTGGTGTAGCTACTGGACAAGCAAAAATTCCCAAAGGCATTCCAGCTGGCGGCATAAAAATCTCTGTAACTGGACGCAATTTAGCGTACATACAAAAGCCGTGTATGTACGTCTTTTACGAACAAAAAATGTTTATAAGCGTAAGTATTTTATATTTTTTTAACATACAAAATTTCTTTGTTCTTCAATACATATTTATAATTTATATACATAATAATTTATTTACTATTTTTATAGGAATGCACGGTACTTAGTAATACAAGCATGGTGTGTAGTAGTCCCGTTATTGAAGCAGATGAAGATAAATTAGACGCTGATAATCCATTAAAATTAGAATATGGATTTAGAATGGATAATGTTACAGGCGTGCAAAATTTAACAACTCTAAATAAAGACTTTGCACCCTTCCTTTTATTTCCAAATCCTATATTTACTCCTTTTGACAAAGAAGTTAAATATTATAAATCTGATTATCTAAATATAAATGTAAGTATTAATTATACAACGCGTTCTCGTATAACTTTTCAAAATTTTGAACTACTCTGCAATGTTTTTATGCAATATGTTTATTTTTAAAAAGTGACATTTTTTATCAACAATATATTTTACAAAGCTTTAACTTTTACAGTTTTATATTCCAATATTTTACAAAATTTTATTACATAAATATACTTTTATTCGTTGATAAAAATTTCATAATGTTTTTAATTTTTGTTTTTATACAATTATAATTTGAAAAAAAGTTACATACGCTTTATCTTTGAATAACCTGTTCTGTATTTTTTCTCATAAAATTTTATGAAATATTACATAGTTTTCCTATTTTACATGAGAATAAAAGAAATATTTTGTAAAATTTTATGTAAATTGTGACGTAAAGTGGTTTTACACTACAGCATAAATTTAAAAAAGCTTTATAGAAAACTTAATAAGCAAACTTTATCATCTTTTGATAGTTTTTAATTAAGGACGAAATAAATGTTTCTAAATAACTTCACAAGAAAATCTGTCACACTCTAACATTTATAAATGCAGTTATTAACATTTTAATTTGAACGTTTCGGAATGTGAATTACAAAACTATAATGTTTTCACAAAATCTCACCCATATATTTCGTTTTAGGGTCAAAATATCGATCGTGCTTGCCAAGAATCGGATGTTGAAGTCCGCATTGGAAATAGTTTTTGTAATGTTACATCACTTTCAAGACAACAATTGACATGTAGACCGCCAGAAACTCAACCACCAGCTATAGATGAACAAGGAATGTCTAATGGTGAAGGATTACCAGAAGTAATTGTTATCGTTGGTGGTTCATTACGTTATAATATCGGCCATCTATCCTATTCATCACCACAAGGAATGAACGGACCAATAACAAAGCCAACACTTTATGGAATAATAGCTTTAGTTGTTGTTATATTCTTAGTGTTCATATTATTCTTGATTGCCTATCGAAGAAAGTCAACAGAAAGTAATCGGGTCTTGAAAAATATGCAAGAACAAATGGACATACTAGAGCTTAGAGTGGCGGCTGAATGTAAAGAAGCATTTGCTGAATTACAAACTGAAATGACAGATTTAACAGGCGATTTAACATCTGGTGGTATACCATTTTTGGATTATAGAACATACGCAATGAAAATACTTTTTCCCAATGTCGACGATCACGTTGTATTGCAATGGGAACGTCCTGAATTGTTGTGTAAAGAAAAGGGACTTCGCCTGTTTGGACAATTAATTATGAACAAAACATTTTTATTATTATTTATACGTACATTAGAAAGTAATCGATATTTTTCAATGCGTGATCGCGTTAATGTTGCATCATTAATAATGGTTACATTACAAAGTAAAATGGAATATTGCACAGATATATTAAAAACATTACTAGCTGAATTAATAGAAAAATGTATGGAAGGCAAAAGTCATCCAAAATTACTATTAAGACGTACAGAAAGTGTTGCTGAAAAAATGTTAAGCGCATGGTTTACATTTCTTTTATATAAATTTTTACGCGAATGTGCTGGTGAACCATTATTTATGCTCTTTAGAGCTGTTAAACAACAAGTTGATAAAGGACCTGTTGACGCTGTTACCTCTGAAGCACGTTATTCTTTGAGTGAAGAAAAACTTATTAGACAATCAATAGAATTTAAGCCTATGGTACGTTTTTACATTTAAAATACGTTATTAATTCATAATTGTTTTTCTTATTATTTTAGACTGTGTATGTATCAATTTCTCAACAAACTGTATTCGTTGGAGGTCTAGATCATAACACAGATAATGTTCCTGTTAAAGTGTTAGATTGTGATACAATTAGCCAAGTGAAAGAAAAATCATTGGATACAATTTATAGGGCTACACCATATTCTCAACGCCCACGTAAAGATGATTTAGATCTTGGTGAGTAAACATTAATTTTGAACGTAAAATTTTATTTAATATCATAAAATTTTTAGAATGGCGTACTGGAACGTCAGGTAGATTAATTTTATATGATGAAGATAGTACAACAAAAATCGAAGGTGATTGGAAACGTCGTAATACATTACAACATTATAGAGTACCTGACGGTGGATGTTTAAATTTAGTATCAAAACAAAGTTCCATTTACAATTTGACCATATTTTCTGAGAAAAATGATAAATCACACAAATATGAAACACTTAATCTTAGTAAATTTAGTTCAGTAAGTCCACCATTAAGTAGAGCCACAAGTCCATTAAATCACGACCATGATCAAGGCTTAAAAGTGTGGCATCTTGTTAAACATCATGATAATGATAATCAAAAGGAAGGTGAAAGAGGCAACAAAATGGTCTCTGAAATATATTTAACAAGATTATTAGCAACAAAGGGGACATTACAAAAATTTGTTGATGATTTATTTGAAACAATATTTAGTACAGCACATAGAGGATCAGCTTTACCACTTGCTATTAAATATATGTTTGATTTCCTTGACGATCAAGCATTACAACATGGCATTTCTGATCCAGAAGTTGTACATACGTGGAAAAGTAATTCATTACCACTTAGATTTTGGGTAAATCTCATTAAAAATCCTAATTTCGTATTTGATATACATAAGTCGAATATTGTGGATTCGTGTTTATCTGTCGTTGCTCAAACATTTATGGATTCATGTTCCACTTCTGATCATAGATTAGGTAAAGCATCAATATAAATTATTATTTAAATCAATCATTATCTATTTACTTATTCTATTATTATAGGTAAAGATTCTCCAAGTTCAAAATTATTATACGCAAAAGATATACCATGTTATAAAGAATGGGTCGAACGATATTATTCTGATATAAAGTTGATGCCAGCAATATCAGATCAAGATATGAATGCAATGTTAGCCGAAGATTCAAGAGTAAGTTTATAATTAGTTTAGAAATTCTATTAATTTATCGGAAAGTTTTTAATTTTATTAAATTATTAATGTCATTACTCATTAGAAACTTAAACTTTTTAACTATTTTTAATTGAATTGTATTCAAATGAAAACTGAATTATGTTTTTTATTTAAACTTTGTTTCAGCTTCATACAACTGAATTTAATACAAATTGTGCATTGCATGAATTGTATACATACGCAGTGAAATACAACGAGCAGTTAATGGTAACATTGGAAGAGGATGAATTTTCGCAAAAACAACGTTTGGCATATAAATTAGAACAAGTACACAATATAATGGCAGAACAGGGGCAACCGTGATACTGGCCTGACCTGACGTGTCCGTCGGCGCCACCATTATCGCCCGTGATTCCATCGGCACCTCAGGAACTGGCTTGCTGATAAACATTAATTGCCAATTATACATATCTTACATCATCAGACTATTAAAATTTTCTTTATGTGTTAATGAATTGCTGTTGTGCAATTAATAATTGTTCAGTGTAATCATGTGTGGAGATTTTATCCGGGTGCACACTCAGTGACTTCAAGTGCCTCTGGTAGAATTGAGTGATGTGCTTACATATACATAAATATATAATATTATGTCTCCAAAACAACATAACAAAAAAAATCAAATAAAATGAGTGTACTATATTTTTATGATAACAATATTAGTTTTTATGCTTTGCCGTGGCTGATACTCAGCATTAGTCCATATTATATCGATATTCATCAGAAATATCAAATCTAATAATGCTTTTTTGATATTTGTATAATGATTGTACCTTTATACAGTTTAATATTTTTATATTTAGTTGAACGCAATCATGATGATTGTCTTCCGCAATGAAGGAAGCACCAGGGTGTAGTGTTTACTTGCGACCTTTCAATCAATCGATGTCTCAATCTATACATACATACTATACACGGGTCGTTTTTAAATGTGGTTTGTGTACGTGTAATAAGGCTGTGTACATTTCTCTTGTAAGCAAACCAGCGTAAAAGTTGTCGCACCAACAGTTTTTTTTGGACAGTGTTGCTGCCAACAGCTATTTACTTAAAACATTTGTTCCTCTCAGAGGTTGGTTTTACTACAATTGAATTTTGTTTTATATATTATTATTTTTACCATTATAATATTATTTTCTATTGTGCAATCCTTATTTAACGTCATTTTTAATTTTTAATTTCATTTTTAACATACTGAATGTTTCACTTTTATTGCCTATTTATTTTATTTTTCTTTATACATATTCATAAAAAAACAATCTTACAACATTAGTACAATAATACAATAATTTAATAATCTGCAATAATTTATAAAGAAAATACAAGATTTATTAAGTATGTGTAATTAATTGTGTATTATAATAGTCATTAGTATAAAATATTCTTGTCTTTTTTATTATTATAGTGTGTATATAGACGTAAGAATCGTTGCAATAATAATTAAAAATGCTGTATTCGTCGTTTTAAAAAAATTGTATTATATTTTTATAATTTAAAAATGATACATTCCTTTTAATTATATCTTACGATATTTATAAAAAAATTACATATTTACATCACATTATCAATTAATGAACAAGTGAAACGTTCAGTTCACGTTTATTTTAAAAAAATGTTTACCATATAAATATAAAGAAAGATCTTGTTTTGTACTTTAATCAAAATTTTCTTTTTTATATGAAATAGTGTGTATAATTGTCGTGAATAATTGTATTATTACTGAAAACATTACCAAGAATAATTGAATCGAATGAGTATAAAAATATGTTTAGGGAACAATATAATAAACTTATAATAATTTTGTTGTTAATGTGTTACACATACATTGTTTAATTGTCATTTTAAATACGAATTGTCACCGTCCTTAAATTGGAACAATGTATCCTGAATTAGCTTATGGACAGCTGCGCATATCATGTCCAGTTAGGCACTTTTCTCTTTATTTTTTTTTGAAAATTTATTTTAAATCCATGTTTAATACTCTTCCTTCGAATACCCTTAAAGAGATAATCTTATTCAATTATCTCTTCTCTCAATATTAATCTTTTTATCATAATTATTATATTATATTTTTTTTTGTTTGATAAAAACAACTACTTTTTATTATTTTATTTTGTTTTTTGTATATAAAATTTTTATGCCAAAAAATTTTTAGCTTCTGGACAATTGCATAGTAAAAAAAATAAAATTGTAAATATTTAAATGTGTGTATGTATGTGTGTATGGGGTGAATGCATATGTCTTTATGTGCACGCATGATATATTCATAGTATTGTGTGTATATTCGATTGCATCTGCAATAATATGAATGGTAATGTACTACTATATGTTATTATAAAAGACTGAATGGAGTTACTAAAATACTTAATAGAAAAAATCATCTAAATGTAGTTGTTTTTTTTACCACCCCACCTTTAAAAATCCTTAAATACTTGTTCAAAAACTTTATTAAGCATAAAAAACATATATTATTATTACAATACATAAAATTAAAAATACACAAGCGTTAAAAGTGTTAATAAAAACATGTAGTTAAATGTATAAAAATATTTTAGTAGATATTTAAAAATTTAATGCAAATATTGGTGAACTGATACAGTCTCTTTGGTTATATAAGTCTTAATCGTCCCATAATTTTGGGTTCCATGATGGGAATAAAGTTTTGAAACCTTGTGGTTCTTCACCTTGATTAATTGTTGTTATCTTGACATTGTCATCACCCAATTTTTTCAAATACTCATCAGCTAAGCTACGACTTTTTTGTTTTTCTTCATCACTAGCACCATCTCCAATCCAAATAAATATTTCAACACCATTATCCAACAACATAACATCGTCTTCATTGAGATCTGATTGATTGTAATCAATGACTTGTTCAATTTTGAAGGCACCACCGCGGCGACGTATTTGTGCATGGAAAAGACGTGGTTCCCATTTATCACTACTTGCAGAACGTACCAATCTGTCATGGGTTTCTCCGGTACCTCTCCAAGTCTTGAAACATTGCGTAAACGCAACTGGTTCGGCACCTTGTACAACTCGTTGGATTTGTGTCCATTTTGGATAATTTTTCGTTTTCAAGAAACTTTCAGCTTTCTTGATAGATTCAGCTTTTTCTTTAGCCGTACACTTTTTGCCAACCCAAACGAAAATGTTCGAATCAGATGTATCTAAAATGAAGCAATCGTTTGGATCCAAAGACGATGATTCCAATGGCTTTTGGGCGATTGGTGTAATTTGTAATGAACCAGATGCGTCTGAAACGCGGTACAAAGTAATTGCGTTTGAAGTCTTTTCAAATTCAGTATCATCTCCTCCAGCTGTCTCGTCTGGTACTTCGGCACGTGAACCGCCGCCCAGTTTTTCGAAAAATTCTTCATAATCTCCCTCACTGCCGTACGAATCTAGAAAACAGAAAATGAAAACCTGTTTCTCCAAAACAGAAAACAAATGGCGTGAATACCAATGATTTCAACTCTTGGTTTTCCTCCATGATCTTGATCTCTAATTTGATTAGCTGCAGCAATTGCCTTCATACGTTCCGTACGCCGGCTCTTTTCACCAACATATACGTAAATTGTTTTCTTAACATCCAAAATGAAGCAATCGCCTTTGTTCATAGAAGCAATTGATGGTGTTACTTGTTTGACACGTATATTTTTCGAGCCCTTCACTTGGAACAAACGTTTTTCGAATGCATTTGGATCGACATGAGTGAATCCAGATTGAATTCCTCCAGGCAAATATCTCACACCGCTGGGGAAATGTGACAAGAATAATTGTGATTCATGTTCTTGTACTTCACGATACTGAATTGGAACTCCCCCTAAATGGTCGTCCAAATGTACAGCCAAGATTGCAGCTGCACCAGCTTCATCCTAAATAATTAATTAGTTGTGTTAAATTTCATTTTCTCCCAAGCAATAAAATCAAAAAATTGTATTTATGATTTTCTTCGACGCAGTCAGACAGATGATAAGATTTAAATTTAAATAAAATGAATTCGATTCATATCAAAACGTTTCCAGTCTATTATCTTGATTTTATGGAATTTTTATTTTTCCACGTACCGGATGTTATTTACACTCAAAAAGGAAAAATTTAATTCCGCATACCCGTTGCCAAATCAAGATAATAGAATAATTTTTTAATTGCAAAGGTAAAAATAGTACCTGAGATGTTTCGGAACCCAACCAGAAATGTATGTCCCAAGTTTTAACATTATTCCTTACTTTTGTCTAAAAATAAACAAGCTCTAATTAATATATTTTTAAAGATGAAGAATTTCCACTTACAAATAGGATTATATAAGAATCGCCTGTAAAAAATTTACCATAGTCTTTTTTCGGGTATGCAACTGGTTTGAAATCCTGCAAAGTTATAATACATTGAAAGATTCTTTTAACATTTAAAATAAATTTAGAACATTTATCACAAGGATATAAAAAGCGATAATACTCATGGGAATTCCTTGTTACTTATATGTATATGTTAAGAAATAAAAATATATTCGATACATTAAATGAATAGTTTAAAAAGTTTATTCAACATTTAAAATAATCGATAAAACGAAATGCCAAAAGAAAGTTCATATTTATTAAAACAAACAAAATGTTGAAAATAATTAATTGCTTGTTTTGTATATGCCGCATTGTGTTTATTTTTTTTTAATTAATAACAATAATTTGTTTTCTTTAAAATTATGTTTAAGAGAAGTACATAAGTTTTATGAGTCAAATAAAATTTTAAAATCTAAACATATGAGACGACACATTTATTGAATTTTATCGTATAGATAAATCAGTTTCAAAACAACTAATAAAATACGAAACAAGTGATATATGCTGATTCTGGATACAGAATGTAAATAAAATATGCTCATAAAATTTTCACTACATCTTTATAAATAACATTTCACCCCAGATGTTCTTTAGTTCTTTCTATATTTTATTTAATGTACTATAAAATGAATAGAATAAATTACTTTTATACGAATATAATTCACAGAAATGCTTAAATGTACTTGTCATTTACAATTTTACCTTATTCTTTGTTACATATATTTACCTTGAATCGTTTCTTTTAAACTTTACCTTGGGAATACCGTAAAAATACGTAAATAAATTTTTTCATAAATAATCAATTCTTTTGATAAATTTATATGGTACAGTATCATAGTTCGGCTATTCGTGGAACAATAAATATTATAATTCTTAATTATATAATCGATATAGGGATTTGCAGATATGTACTTTAGATATTATATACCAATAACATTTGAATTAATCTATATTATCAGAGTATTTATTGGAGCATGCAGAAAATATATCTGCAAGCGTTTAATTGAGATATTACATAGATGCATTACCTATATACACTTTAATTAAAGCTAATCTCAAAAATAAATTTGAACAGTATCGATTATTTTGTGTGTATACGTGCAAACACTTGTATGAAATATTTCGCAAAGAAAACAGAATTTAAAACTATTCACTGACAGAATTTTAATTAAACATTTTCAAGATTTAAATATACTTTGGCTGTCAATCAAAACAACTTTTCAAGAAAACTATTTTTAAAAATACTATTTTCATAGGAAGTTAATTAAGAATTTAAAACTCAGTGGAATTGTTATTATTCAAAGGACAAAACCTGTTAAGCGTAACCGGATGATTCATTTGTAAACAGTAAACAAGTTAACAAATAGTTTAAAGTTTGTAAATATGTAATTTGAACTGTTATACTAATTATACTATTATAATTTTTCTGTTTCATTACGATGAGGTTTCGAGAAAAATTAGGACTATTATCGGTTATAACAATTAATGTACTTTGAAGTTTGTTGTACTTTGTATTATAAAGGACAAAAATTTAAAAAAGTTACCTCGACTCGCCAAATCTCCAGACCGGCTGTTTGTCCGGCATTCTCAAAGGCTGGCTCCATAAGTTTTGGTCTTTTGTTTTGGCTTGTTGGACCTGGGGAAGCTGGCCTTTTTGCGGCTTGTGTGTTTTCAACAGAAACAGATAGTAGAACTAATGTTGCGGCGAACACTAAAGCAACTTTTCGCGGCCCCCATAAAAATTTCACGTTTATATTTTTCATGGTTGTCATGCGCATACCTTTTTTTAAAAAAATTAAAGAAAAATTTACATATTATCATGTTTTATCTGATAACAATGCAAATTAAAAATTTATTTGACTAGTAATACCCTTTATCTAGACACATGTAATGTGTTTTATTATCAGCTTTTATGAGTAATTAAATATTTTTTCAAACAATATTTAGTCTTCTGGTCTTTCTTGTGTTCAGACTAAACAAGATTTAGCGGAAATTATCATATGGAAAATTATACCTATCTGTATTTTAAATAATTTATTCTGTTTAATTTCTAATAATTATTTTAAAAATTGATTGTATTTGTTTCAGTATAAAATTACATAACTAATAAACATTAGTAACAATAAAAGATTTGATTAAATCACGTCTTAAATTAGATTTGTATATTCCATGCACCAAATTCTCGCGAACCATTAAATTTAAAAAAAGAAATTGCTTCGTTACTTACGTTTTGTGTTGAAAAAATAAAAAACTAAATATAAAATACAGTGTTTTTTTCTTGTCGAGACTTAAATTTTTTTAAAGTATCATCAACTATACTATTTGCAGTTTATGTTAGAATAAAATTGTTGTTAATGTAGTAATATTATAATCAAAGACAACTCTTATAGCAATGACCTACACATAGAAGGTCATCGTATAATTTTTTTTTGCTTAAGAGAGATTAATCAAATCTGAGAAAAATATGGACCAAAACAATACAACGAATAATTTATTTAATACTTATATTTATGATAATTTGGTGGATGTAATATTAAAAACGAAAAAAATACAAGTATTTCTACGAATTTTTATAGATAATTTGTTCAATTTAATCTTTGTAATTAACGGGAAATATAAAACTATTAATTTTGTAACTGAAATCAAATTGACAAATAATCATAAAAATGATAAAAAAAACAAACAATTTTATGATGATTAAATTCAAAGAAAATTATTTACATTTTTTTTGTTTATTCCAATTTCCAACCTTCACAAGTTTGTTTGGAAGGCTGTGTTGGTGTTGGTTTGACTGCGAGAATTTCTGAAGTAAAACCATTTAGTAATTTATTTGGCGGTCCTTCCAAACTAAATTTAAAAGACTCTTTTTCCGAATTGAGTAAATATTGAAAATTTGAAGGTACTTCTAATTTATATTCATCATTTTCTAATCCACACTTTAATAAGTTAAAAACTATATGGGGGTAATTTGTTGTTTTCTTGAAATATTCCAATCGTTTTCTGGTAGTTGGTTGTAATTCAAATATTTTCGCAACGCTACAAAAGATAAGAAATACATAATTGTGATTTTACGAATTTTATTTAGATTAAATATGATTTACCTAAGAATAATACGTTTCGCACTTTCTGAATATCCTTGTTCAAATCGAAGGATTGTATTTCTCGATGATTTAGCAAACTCGTAAAGTACGATCACAAGTTCTTCCATTTGAAGAAGCCTTGTAGATTCCTTATCTTTCCCATTAGACATTTTAAATCTATTTTGATTGGAGACACATTCAACAGGATCTATTATTCCTTGTTCTTTAGAACCTAAACCTTTACCATCAGTCCAGCCCATTTTCAGCATCATTTTATATGCTTTACTTCCTTGTAAATTTTGTGGTTCTGTTTTGATATTTTCAAGTATTTGCATTAATACCTTATTTTTTTCGTTTTTTCGTAAATAAACTTTTATTCTATTTTTATTATTTTCTGCCTTTTCCACAGAAACTGTCTAAAACTATATGTTATAAATATTTGTATTTTTTATTAACTAATTAAATATTTTGTTACCTTTTCTATTAAGTAGAAACAATTTTTCTTTAACAATTCAAAAGCTTCTTCAAGCAATATCTTTTCAGCAATTACTTCATTGGCATAAACTCCTTTAGTAATGAGTTCATCACCTATCATAAATAGATATTCACTAGAATTATCTTCATTTTGAATAATTGGACCCTTTACTACTGTAAATTTAGTATTTAATAGACTTAAAGAATATGTCAGTATTTTGAATGCACACGATGTTTTTTTTAATTCTTCTCGTAGAAGTAATAGACTTAGTTTTGGTGAATCTATTAGCAAAAGTCGATTTCGTATACCGTTTTGACTACAAACTGCTTTGAATAATTGAATAATTTTTATATCTAAAGGCTTTGTTGATGTTGGTTTGATTGCGAGAACTTCTGAAGTAAAACCATTTAGTGATTCATTTGGCGGTTCTTCCATACTAATTTTAAAAAAATCTTTTTCAGAATGGAGTAAATATTGAAAATTTGAAGGTACTTCTACTTTATATTTATCATTTTCTAATCCACACTTTAATAAGTTAGAAACTATATGAAAGGGGTCTTTCATTTTTTTCTTGAAAAATTCCAATCGTTTTCTGGTAGTTGGATGTAATTCAAATATTGTCGCAAGACTACAAAAGATAAAAACTACATAATTGTGATTCTACGAATTTTATTTAGATTAAATATGATTTACCTACCTAAAAATAATACGTTTTGCACTTTCTGAATATCCATGTGCAAATCGAAGGATTGTATTTCTGGATGATTTCGCAAACTCGCAAAATACGATCACAAGTTCTTCCATGTCAAGAAGCCTTTCAGATTTCTTAGCTTCCCCATTAAACATTCCAAATCCAGTTCCATTGTAGACATATTTAATTTCAACAGGATTTATTATTCCTTGTTCTTTAGAACCTAAACCTTTACCATCAGTCCAGCCCATTTTCAGCATTATTAGATGTGCTTTACTTCCATGTAAATTTTGTGGTTCTGTTTTGGAAATTTCTTTTTTGAGTCTTTGCCTTATTCGCTTTAATTCCTTATTATTTTCGTTTTTGTTTAAATAATCATCCATTTTATTTTTATTATTTTCTGCCTTTTCCACAGACACTTTCTAAAATTATATGATATAAATATTTATAATTTTTTTTAACTAATTAAATATTTTATTACCTTTTGTATTAAGTAGAAACAATTTTTCTTTAACAATTCAAAAGCTTCTTCAAGCAATTTCTCTTCTGCAACTAATTCATTGGGATAAACTCCTTTAGTAATGAGTTCATGACCTATCATAAATAGATATTCATCAGAATTATCTTCATTTTGAATTAATGGACGCTTTACTATTGTAAATTTAGTATTTAATAGACTTAAAGAATATGTCAGTATTTTGAATGCATGCGATGTATTTTCGTATTCTCCTGATAGACGTAATAGTGGTGAATCTATTAGCACAAGTCGTTTTCTTACACCGTTTTGACTACAAACTGCTTTGAATAATTGATTAATTTTTATATCTAAAGGCTTTGTTGATTTGACCCCAAGAATTTCTGAAGTACAACCATTTAGTGATTCATTTGGCGGTTTTCCCAAACCATTTTCCATTTTTGTCGTAAATACATAAAAAATATAATAAACTCCAAGCTCTAATAAAATGTGGTTCGTTTGAAATATATTTTGGTTAGGAACAAAATGTGGTGGCTAACCTATAGAAAACAAAATATCAGCCAGTCAGCCTTAATCAATTTCTGGTGTTATTAAATAAATATGATATTCAAACAAATATAAATATTAACTATATTTTTTGTTCAAAATTTTACTTTTATATAAAATTTAAAATATTTTGAACAGTTATTGTAGATATACAAGTATCATGATCACCAGCTGTTCATGTACCTTTTAAAAATTAGCGCGATATTTCTCATTTCTGTACAAAAACCACGAGTACGCATATAACCTAAGATTTTTTAATTTAATCAGGGAATCTAAAAGTAATTTATGTTCTCGAATCATACAATTTTTAATTACAAAAAGGTCACTTACTACAAGAATTTACAAGAAAATACAACAATAACTCAATAGTCAGAAAAATTTAGTACAGAGTAGTTCATTTGTTCCTAAATGGAGCGTGTAGGAATCAGTTAATTGGAACACTATCTGGATCTATTTCTATTCTTCTTTAGAACTGAAAAATGAACACTAGCATATTTTGTTGGTTGCATGTCTAGGTATTGATTGCTATTTGTACAATAAATCAATAAGAAAAAATATATAAAAACTCAATTTGACCGGAAAATTTGACAAAATAAAATTTTATAATCTTTTCCAAAACTTTCGCTTTAACATGCGATTATTCAAGATCAATTTTGACAGATATATTGTCAAATGTTTAATGTTTCGGAACTACCAACTTAAACCAACAATATTTTCATTAAGGCGACGCTGTAATAACAGCTCGCGGCAGTAAGCCCCTTTCACATATGCAACCTACAATGATTTTTAATACACTGGACAAATATAAAATAAAAATATTTACTTTTATAAAAATAAAATAATGAAATACAAAAATTAACATTCGGTTAATTATATACATATACGATTATTTTTCAATATTTGTTAAATCTTTTTAATTTATTCACTTCATATATTATAATTCGCCTCATAATTCTCTACCAAAACAAGTAATAATTTGTTTTAAATTGCAAAAGAAAAGACGGTCTTGCTGTCGAAAGATTATATGGCTTGACGTATGTTTAATAAATCTAATTGAACCTTAAATCGATTCAGGCTCGCCAACAAACTTATCATCGTAATATTTTAAGTAAAAAAATCTTTCAATAATTTAAAACAAATAGTAAAAATCTAATATACATTATAAACTTTTGTTGATAATATTTATTATTTTTTGACAATAATTATAACCGAATTAACCTTGTATTTCCTTTTTTATTTTTATGCGTTAATTTAACATAAAAACTTAATTAATATTTTGTTTATCAACAGTAGGGTATACAATTTTAGGGGAATTAGTACAAATCAATAAAATAAATACTCTTTTGGTTAGGTTAAAATAATTAATAATGTCATATCTAGTTTTATCACTTTTTTAGTAGTATTGTTATTTAACCGTTAAAATTTATCAATAAAATTTTTTTATTAATAACAACAAATTATATTACTTTACATACATAAAAAACAATACAGTTGAACTTAGTCGATCTGTAGTTTTAGTATGATCTGTCAGAGAATGTTTACATGTAAGTTATAGAATTATATTGAAATGTCTATATTTATTTAACAATTTTATAAATAAATATTTCTTTTTTGATATATAAGAATTATTCATATTTATGTTGATTAAAAATGATAAAATATTTGTTATTTTAACAAAAATATCTAATATATAAACGATTTATTTTCATGTTTTTTTTGACAGATGTTTTCATAATTCACTAATATTAAATAATTATGAATTACAGGACGTGCAATATATTCTTATAATGTATAAAGTGCAGTAAGATGTATATATTTTAAATAAATAAAAATGGTTGAATTGGGAAACTCTAGCCTTCTGCATTTAGGAGATATCGTATCTCTGTATGCAGAAGGAACAGTTAGTGGTTTTTTAAGTACTTTAGGGTAAGAACTATCTAATTCACATAAAAAGTGCAATATTAATTTCTTTTATTGATTTTAGATTAGTTGACGACCGTTGTGTTGTTTGTCCAGAAGCAGGCGACCTAACAAATCCACCAAAAAAGTTTCGAGGTAAGACCACAGGTGTTTCCATAATGTTCCGTAATTAACTAGAGCCATTTTTTAGATTGTTTATTTAAAATATGTCCGAACAATCGTTATTCAGCTCAAAAACAATTTTACAAAGCCGCCAAACAAAGTATGGGCTCCAACACCGACCCAAATCTATTGAAACGCTTACATGTAAGTCTTAAAACAACATAAAAATCAAATGGAATCGTTAATGTTGAGTTCATTTCTTTAGCATGCAGCTGAAATAGAGAAAAAACAGAACGAAACTGAAAACAAAAAAGTTCTTGGAACTAACGTACATTACGGAAACGTAGTTCAGGTACAAAATTAAATAGATTTCATTCAATATTTATATTCAAATGCATATATAATGATTGTTGCAGTTGTTGCACTTAAAATCCAACAAGTACTTAACGGTGAACAAACGTTTACCAGCCCTTTTGGAAAAGAATGCAATGAGAGTGTACTTAGATGGTAACGGAAATGAGGGTAGTTGGTTTTATATTTTACCATATTATAAATTACGTGCTGACGGTGATAATATTGTACTTGGTGATAAAGTTATATTAACTCCTGTTAATGCTGGCCAACAAGTTTTACATGTGGCAGCAAATCATGAACTTGGCGATAATCCCGGTTGTAAAGAAGTGAACGTTGTTAATGGTAATACATCATGGAAGATAACATTGTTTATGGAACATCGTGAAAATTCCGATGATATATTGAAGGGTGGCGATGTTGTACGTTTATTTCATGCTGAACAAGAGAAATTCTTAACAATGGATGAATATAAAAAGACGCATCACGTCTTTTTGCGTACAACTGGCCGTACAAGTGCCACGGCAGCAACAAGCAGTAAGGCATTGTGGGAAGTGGAAGTTGTCCAACATGATCCATGTCGTGGCGGTGCCGGCCATTGGGATTCATTGTTTCGGTTTAAACATCTCGCAACCGGACAATATTTAGCTGCCAATGTTGATGCAGATTATACAGCTGATCAACATAGATCGAAATCAAGATCTGATAATGAAACACAATCATATCATTTGGTTCCTGTTGCTTATCCTAACGAAATAGCATCTTTATTCGAATTAGATCCAACTAGTATAACTAGAGGCGATTCATTAGTTCCTCAATCAAGTTATGTACGTTTACATCATTTATTTACAAATAGTTGGGTGCATTCTACATCAGTTCCTATTGATAAAGATGAAGAAAAACCTGTTATGTCTAAAGTTGGGTGTGCAGTTACTAAAGAAGATAAAGAAGCGTTTGCTTTAATATCAGTTTCACCAGTTGAAGTCAGGGATTTAGATTTTGCTAACGATGCTTGCAAATTACTTTCAGCGCTTTCAGTTAAACTAGAAAAAGGAACTATTTCACATAACGAACGAAGGTAAAATTCAGTATTTTCAGTAAATAAATAAATACGCACATATTGTTTATTTAAAAATAATTTCGAATAAAATAAATAAATTGCTATAAATAAATAGTAATATTTTATAAACATAAACAATGGTATAGTAAAAAAATAACTGATAATAAACAAATCCGCAATAAATAAAAAAAATTATGTAAATAATAACTATTTTCAGATCATTAACAACGCTTTTACAAGACATAGTATACTTCGTTGCCGAACTAGAAAATGAACAAAATAAAACTGAAGCCCTAGATTTAGTTGTTACAAATCCAAATAGAGATCGACAAAAATTGTTAAGGGAACAAGCAATTCTTAAACAACTTTTTAGAATTTTACAGGTTTCGTATAAATTAATATAATTAACAATATTTCATGTTTTTAATGTTATTTGAATTTTAGGGACCATTTTTAGAAACCTCTGGCGGTGATGGACCATTTTTAAAAATAGAAGAATTAAACGATCCACGTCATGCTCCCTACAAATACATATTTCGTCTGTGTTATCGAATATTACGATTAAGTCAGCAAGATTATCGCAAAAATCAAGTATTAATATTATAATCAAAAAAGAAAATTTCCATTAATAATTGTTTTTTAAGGAATATATTGCGAAACATTTTGGCTTCATGCAAAAACAAATTGGTTTCGATATATTAGCGGAAGATACAATTACAGCTCTGTTACATAACAATAGGAAATTGCTAGAAAAACATATAACACCAGCTGAAATTGAAACTTTTGTCGGTCTAGTACGTAAAAATATGAATAACTGTGAATCTCGTTTTTTGGATTATTTATCTGATCTATGTATATCGAATAAAAAAGCAATACCAGTAACACAGGAATTGATATGTAAAAGTGTTTTGAGCCAAAAGAATTCTGATATATTAATTGAAACTCGCATGATGAAAACGCAAATGGAATTGAGAGAAGAAGATGACAATTTACTGGAAAACGATGATGAAATGGAACAATTAGTGACTGTTGTTGAAGAATGTGAAATATTTTTGTTATGGAATAATAGACAGAAATCGAAATCATTAACTGAATTATGTCAAAATGCTAAACTGGGCAATAAGGATGATGAAGCGATATTAGATTATTACAGACATCAATTAGATTTGTTCTCAAATATGTGTTTAAATCGTCAATATTTAGCTCTTAATAATCTGTCACCGCATTTAGATATCGAATTAATATTAAAATGTATGGCAGATGAAACAGTCAATTTTGATCTTCGCGCATCATTTTGTAAATTAATGTTGCATTTACATGTCGATCGTGATCCACAAGAACCAGTAACTCCTGTCAAATATGCCAGACTCTGGTCGGAGATTCCATCCCAAATGTCTATAAATGAGTAAGTTTTTTCAATTAATTTTAACAGTTTTTCCACATAGTTCTAACAATAATTTTAGTTATGATAATAACAAAACACCCGATCCGAATAAAGAAGCTGTACGTGCTAGATTTTGTTCTACAATTGCATTTGTTGAAGATTATTTGTGTAATGTTGTTGCTAAAATGTGGTCATTTGCCGATGAAGAACAAAATAAATTAACATTTGAAGTAGATACAGATACCATATTATATTTTTAGTATCTATTAACAGCCTAAATTATATTTTAGGTGGTGAAATTAGCTAGAGAATTAATTTATTTTGGATTTTATAGTTTTTCTGATTTGCTTAGATTAACAAAAACTTTGTTAAGTATATTGGATTGTGTTTCCGAAAATGATTATATTGATGGCAGATTACCGCCAGGGGGTGATATTGATTGTAAGTTTTAATTATAATTGTTTATCTTAAATATACCTACATTAGTTTCATTTTTACTACTACTACTACAGCTGGAGATGGTCTGCATGATGAAAGAGGTATTTTTTTTGTGTAAATGTATGTTTGTTAGCTTCTTGTGAGTGTGTTTCCTTAAAGCTTTTATTCTCTTACATGTTTTCTAATAATGATTTCTTCATATTAAACTTATTTCCAATTTGTTTGAGTAGCCGAAGGGGGAGTTCTAAGAAGTATAGGAGATATGGGTGCCGTTATGACATCTTTGGCATTAGGACCAGCTGGTCGGTCAGTTGTTCCCACCAATACAAGCCAACATAACAAAACATCTCATTACATGAAAGAATATCCATTAGTTATGGACACAAAATTGAAAATTATTGAAATTCTACAAGTATTTTCACTAATAAAAATGTTCTAATTTTAATTCTAATTCATAAAATTTCTTTTAGTTTATACTTGATGTTCGTCTGGATTATAGAATTAGTTGTTTATTAAGTATATTTAAAAAAGAATTTGATGAATCTGAGAAATCCAGCGGTGGTGATGTAAAAAAGATCGATTTGGAATTAATTGGAAGTGAAGCTGAAGGTATATTTGGTAGTAGTGAAGAATGTGCAGTTTTAGACTTAGATGGACATGGTGGAAGGACGTTTTTACGTGTTTTGTTACATTTAACAATGCACGATTATCCGCCATTAGTATCAGGTGCATTGCATTTATTGTTTAGACATTTCAGTCAACGACAAGAAGTTCTACAAGCATTTAGAAATGTTCAATTATTAGTATCTGATGATGATGTTGAATCTTATAAACAAATAAAGGCTGATTTAGATGTATTAAGATCATCTGTAGAAAAATCTGAGTTATGGGTTTATAAATCAAAGAGTACTGAAGAACATGGTGCCATAAAGAAAAGTAAAGAGGACGATGAAGATGTTGCAGGTAGTAATAAATCACCGAATATTAGCGTTTTGGCTAAGAAGAGTTCACTCATTAATTTGGATATTGGGCCACCCTTACATCCAGAACAAACTGATGAATACAAAAAAATCCAAGAGATTTTAATTCGTATGAATAAACTTTGTACGCATGATTCGTCTAGTGGTGTTGTAAAGCCAAGAAAACATGAACAACGTTTACTACGAAATGTTGGCGTCCATACAGTTGTGTTAGATTTATTACAAATTCCGTACGATGAAAAGGAAGATGTTAGAATGAATGAATTAATGCGATTAGCTCATGAATTTTTGCAAAACTTCTGTTTAGGCAATCCTCAAAATCAAGTTTTGTTACATAAACATTTAGATCTGTTCCTGAATCCTGGAGTACGTAAAATTGTAACCAAAATACTGTAATACTTTTACAAATCTGTATGTTTTATTAGATAAGGGAAGCTCAGACAGTTTGTGCCATATTTCAAGATAATTCAACATTGTGTAACGAAGAAAACGAAAAAGTTATACAACATTTTGTCCATTGCATTGAAACACATGGTAGACACGTGCAATATTTAAAGTTCCTTCAAACAATCGTAAAAGCTGAAAACCAATTTATTCGAAAATGTCAGGATATGGTTATGCAAGAATTAACGAATGCTGGAGAAGATGTTCTAGTTTTATACAACGATAAAGCATCATTTAATCAATTTATTGAAATGATGCGTTCTGAAAGACATTGTATGGACGAAGGCAGCCCATTAAGATATCATGTAGAATTAGTAAAATTGTTAGCGTGTTGTACGATGGGCAAAAATGTTTATACAGAAATTAAGTGCCATAGTCACTTATCATTAGATGACATTGTTGCAATGGTAACACATCCAGATTGTATACCAGAAGTGAAAGAAGCTTATGTGGGATTTTTGAATCATTGTTATATTGATACTGAAGTTGAAATGAAAGAAATCTACAGTTCAAATCACATGTGGACATTATTTGAGAAATCATTCTTAGTTGATATGGCTGATATTGCAACAGCACCGATAAAACATCCAGATAAAGCATTAGAAAATTATGTTACAAATTGCGTTATGAATATAATATCAACATTTTTCAGTAGTCCATTTTCAGATCAAAGTACAACAGTTCAGGTATATTTTAACATAATTAAATTTAATTAACATTAGCTAATGGCATGCTGGCTTAACGGTTAGTCTAAGCTTTTAATAATATAGTTCATAATGGTCGTATTGATAGTTAAACCAGCTAATTAAACTATGCCTATACATATGTAATGTTAACAATTATAAATAAATTTATAAGGAAACTATCAATATAACTAGCTTTTTTATGGTGTCTTTTTTGGGGTTCTTATTAGAAACATCTGCATGAAGCAAGGGTTTACTGGAGCGATTCAACAATGGATGATTATGATCCGTTTACTTCTAATACACAACTGATTCAAACTCCATTTTCTGCTCATGTGAGTAATTCTGTACCATTTTTATAGTGTGCTCATAGTTTAATTTAGCTTATCTGACATCATCATCCAATATTAATCTTCAAACTAACTTTATTAACTGGAAATATTCCATAATTGGGTATAATTCCATAATAGGTATACATAGTTTTTAAAAAGACATTATAGAATTAGAATCAATCTTAGAGGCTTAAAATTTGGTATAGGGGTTACGATTACATTGCAAAAATTAAAAAAGAATCGTAAAACAAAAAAGGGGAATTAAAAATGAAGGTGCAAAATAACTAAAAAATCACCATAAATAAAATTTATTTAAAATTTAAAGTATTCAGAAATTATTTCGATTACGATTCTGATTATTTTGTTAATAACAAAAAATTTAAGACTCAAAATCCATGGAAATCATAGGTTTGTTTATTAAATGTAAATTATTTTCATATTGCATGTAGCTTTAAAGGGTGCCTATATATTTGATTTGATTTAAACTAAATACAACACAAACATATTTTACATACAATTTATTTTGCAGACAAGACAACCTATTTTTGTACAGCTATTGCAATCTGCATTCAGAGTATCACAATGCCCTCGGCTATCTGCATCACAACGCTTTAACGTTGAAAATTGTATACGTACATTATCTGAAGTTGGTTAGTTAGCAAATTTTTATGTCGTTTATGATACACATACATACACTTAAAAAGGCAATTTCTAAATTCTAAATGAAAATTTTTAGCAAAAAATCGTGGAATTGCAATTCCCTTAGATTTGGAAAGTCAAGTAGCTGCTATGTTTAATAAAGCTACAATTTTAAGAAGACAAACTAGTGAGTGGTTGCAAGCATCTAAAACGCCTAAATTGGAAAGATCTCAACCCCAAGTGAGCTTTTATAAAACACGTTTTATTACATTATATTTAAATGATGTCGTTTTCAGTTAATGCGTTTAGATAGAAGTATTATTGAGGGTTTACAAGATATTGTATCATTATTGCAAGATCAATTAAAGCCTTTAGTACAGTCTGAATTATCTTTGCTTGTTGATGTTTTATATAGACCGGAATTATTATTTCCACCAGGAACAGAACCGAGAAAGAAATGCGAAAGTGGCGGTTTTATTAGACGGTATATAATTCATAAATAAAAAATTATAAGAAAAAATTATAAATTCAATAATTTGTTTCTAGACTTATTAAACATACAGAAAAACTGTTGGAAGAAAAAGAAGAAAAATTATGCGTTAAAGTATTAAAAACATTACGTGAAATGATGGCTATTGATCCAGAATATGGAGAGAAGGTTAAAAATATTTAATAATTGTTTAATTAACTACATATTAGTATATTCACTCAATTGTATTTTTTCTTTGTTAAATGCTGCTTAGAATGAAAATTTAGAGACACAAAATATGGTATAGTATCATCTTATTGTTTTGTGTGGCAAATTTTTTATACACATAATTTTTCAAATTTTTTTGGCTTATATTTGGTGTTATTGTTTTTCATCTGTAGACTTTTGCAATTTTTTTAAACTCATAATGTTAAATTTGTTATTAAGGGACAAAATAATATCGAGTTTCATTTTTATAGGGCGATGTTTTGCGCAACAGTTTATTAGCACGTTATTTTGGCAAAGCTTTTGTCCAAAAGCACGACACAATTGATTTAAGTAATTATCAAATATCATCGGTAACTCACGGTCCAGGGGGTAAGTACTAATAATTTCTCTAATATTTTTCCTCTAAATTATATTTTACTTCAGCTAAAGTACTAAGCAGAGCTGGAAGAACTCTTCATGAAGTACAAACCCATCTGGATCGTGAAGGTGCTTCTGATTTAGTCGTAGAATTGGTGATAAAATCAGTACATTCACCATCTATATTCGTTGAAGCCGTTGAATTGGGCATTGCTTTACTAGAAGGAGGCAATCCTATTATACAGAAGAGTATGTTTAATAAACTTTTAGGTGGAGATTTGAGCCAGTCGTTCTTCAAAGTATTCCACGATAAAATGAGAGACTCACAACAAGAAATTAAATCGACAGTTACCGTAAATACATCAGACATGGCTGCAAAAGTGCATGAAGATAAGCAAGATGGTAAAGATTTAGATAAAATATCCAAAAAACAAGGAAATAAATCAAATGGTATACTAATAAGCGAGGAATTGAGAGAGGAATTGAGTAGAGCCGCTGAAACAACATCTCAAGCTTATGGTCATATTAGAAATATGGCATCTGGTGAAGAGGGTGGTGTTACATCAGTTGGTGGTTCAGCATTTGAAGATTTACTAGCCGAAAAATTAGAAAAACATCGTGATCGTGACGACCAAAATGGTTTATCTAATAAAATATTGATAATGCAACCAATATTAAGATTCTTACAATTATTATGCGAAAATCACAATCCAGCATTACAGAATTTATTAAGGAATCAAAATAATAAAAATAATTTCAATCTTGTTTCTGAAACATTAATGTTTTTGGATTGTATTTGTGGTTCAACAACTGGTGGTTTAGGATTATTAGGTCTTTATATAAACGAAAATAACGTTTCATTGATTAACCAAACATTGGAAACATTAACTGAATATTGTCAAGGGCCTTGCCATGAAAATCAAAATTGTATTGCAAAACACGAATCAAACGGACTTGACATAATAACTGCATTAATTTTAAACGATATCAATCCATTGGGTAAATCACGAATTGATTTGGTATTGGAATTAAAAAATAATGCATCTAAGCTGTTGTTGGCTATAATGGAGAGTCGTGGTGACAGTGAAAATGCTGAACGAATATTATATAACATGAATCCAAAACAATTAGTCGATGTGGCCTGTCATGCATTCCATCAGGAGGAAAATGCCGAAGATGATGATGTGGATGAAGCCAGTTTAGAAGATATTGTTTCACCACGTGAAGTCGGACACAATATTTACATATTATGTCATCAATTGGCACAACATAACAAGGAATTGGCCGCATTATTGAAGCCAGCCGATTTTGGTAGTGATCAAAAAATACAAAAAGCACTAATGTATTATGCAACACATACAGCACAAATTGAAATTGTTAGACACGATCGTACATTAGAACAAATTGTATTTCCAATACCAGAAATTTGCGAATATATTACAACTGATACGAAAATCAAAGTACTTAATACAGCCGAAAGGGATGATCAGGGTTCTAAAGTAGCTGATTTCTTTGAACGTACTGAACATATGTTTAACGAAATGAAATGGCAAAAAAAATTAAGAGGTACATCTGTTTAATTGGCCCATTTTTCTATTTGAAATAATTGTATGTTTTTATTTAGCACAACCGGTATTATTTTGGGTAAGCAGTTATATGTCTTTATGGAGTAACATTTTATTCAATTGTGCGGTTTTGATTAATTTAATTGTCGCCTTTTTCTATCCCTTTGAAGACACAGTGCCAAGTAAGTGTTCTTACCATTTATTTACTTTAATTGTTGCCGAAATTCACTAAAAACTTATCATTTAGTATTTACGCACTAATATTCCACAAACACCGAAGCTTAGAGCTTGACTAAATCTGAACTATTAAAAACAAAACACAAAAAAAAACAGACTGTAATCAATCAACATTTTTTTGTGGAACGAAAAACTTCCTATTTATTTGTTTATTTATTTTATAGCCCGGAAAGATTCCATAAAAAAAACAATTTTAATGATTCATTTTTATTGTTTACGAGTATTTATTTGTGTTTTGATTTATTCGATTTCTAGCTATTTTTATTGTATTCATTGTTTTGGGTATCATTTTGTTTCAGAAATTAGTTCAACAATTTCGGCAATAATTTGGGTGTCAATGATTGTTTCTGCAGCTATTGTCGTAACATTGCCACGTGAAACTGGAATAAGGACATTAGTTGCGTCCACAATACTTCGACTGATATTTTCACTAAGTCCAGAACCGACTTTGTGGCTACTTGGTACGGTTACAATATTTTTAAAAGGTATTCATCTAGTCAGTATAATGGGAAATCATGGTACACTTACAAAAACCTATAGACAAATACTCACTGATGCTGAACTTGTTTATCATCTAGCGTATCTTGTTTTTTGTATGCTAGGTCTTTTGATGCATCCATTTTTTTATTCTGTTTTGGTAAATATAAAAAAAAAATCGAAAGTGTTCTATGTTAATTTTCCACATTTTTTCAGTTGTTTGATGTTGTTTATCGTGAAGAAACTTTATTAAATGTAATTCGTTCTGTGACACGTAATGGTCGTTCAATTATTTTAACAGCCGTTTTGGCATTAATTTTGGTTTATATGTTTTCAATTATCGGTTACATGTTCTTTAAAGACGACTTTATAGTTAGTGTAAAAAAGAAAAATGGTAAAAATATCCATTATCAAACATAATTTTGTACACTAACATTTTGATTGTTTAAAGATGATACTTGCGAAACAATTTCTGATATTACTGGGAATAAATACAAGGAAGATGAAACTGGGGAATACTGTCAATTGGTCGATCCTGGAGAAGAGAAGAAAGAAAGAGCTTGTGATTCTTTAATAATGTGCATTGTCACTACATTGAACCAAGGATTACGAAATGGTGGCGGAATTGGCGATATTTTAAGAGCTCCAAGTAGTGAAGTAAATTTTTTATTAAATATACTTGTGAATATTCAAATGTAATCAACGTTTTTCATTTTTAGGAAGCTCTTTTTGTCGCTCGCGTTATTTACGATCTTCTATTCTTCTTCGTAGTAATAATTATAGTACTTAATTTAATTTTTGGTGTTATAATTGACACATTCGCCGATTTAAGATCAGAAAAACAACAAAAGGAATTAATTTTAAAAAATACCTGTTTTATATGCGGTAAATAAAAAACTAAAACAATAATACAGTTTTTTTGACACTTTCTTTTTTTAGGTTTAAATCGCTCAGCATTTGATAACAAAACAGTCAGTTTTGAAGAGCATATTAAATGCGAACATAATATGTGGCATTATTTGTACTTTATTGTTTTAATAAAAGTAAAAGATCCAACTGAATTTACTGGCCCTGAAAGTTATGTATACGCAATGGTAAAAGCTTCAAATTTGGACTGGTTTCCTCGTTTGCGTGCAATGTCTTTGGCCGCTGTTGAGGGTGAAGGTGAACAAATTGAATTAAGAAGTTTGCAAGCTCAGTTAGAGAATACACAGACTTTAGTAACAAATCTATCACAACAATTGATGGAATTGAAAGACCAAATGGCTGAACAGCGCAAGCAAAAACAGAGAATTGGTTTATTAAATTCTGCATCTGCTTACTTACAAGTTCAACCAAATTTATCATAAATTCAACAAAAATAATTAATAATACATTCTTTGGTTGTTGCAAATAAGCTAGTCTAGAGCTTTGCTCAAATTTGTTTAGATAAAAGATATAACATAATAATGATGAAATTAAACCTATGTGAACTCTCTTCAACTAATTTGTTATTTAGCTCTCAGCCAATGCTCAAATTTCTAATTAATACTTAATTTATAGTTATTGTCTCATATTAAATTGTTATGGTTTTGTAAGTAATGGGAAATGTAGGTTTATTTTTATTATTTTAATTCAAATTCTTATTATATTTTTTATGCTTGAGTTTGTGTTTTCGAAGGGTAGGGTTTCTATTTTATATAGTGCTGTGAATCTTTTATTTTTGCCTTTAACTAGTTTATTACTAAATTAGAAACACAAGTGAAAGAAAACATAGTGTATTTATATTTTTTTGAGAATTATTAAAAATTTTCTAAATATTTATTTTGTTATAAAATGATTTTAGATTCACTGCATATTATTTTGTACTTTATATTTTCTACCTTTTAAAATTTTATTGTTGTTGTACGTTTAAAAACTTTGTACAAACTTTTAGAAATATATAATTCTATATTGTGTTGAAATCGTTTTTCTGTTTTATAAAAAAGTTAATTCTTACTATAGAAACTGAAGTTTTTTTGGCATCTTTACGACAATGATTTCTACTACTAAATTTAATTGATATAGCAAGAAATTAAAATTTGATTAAAATGGTATCTCTTTAATTAAATTATTACTTATTACTAATAATTTCATATAAATTTGATTTCTTTTAAAGAGCTACAGTAATTAAGGGCATTATTTTAATTTAGCGCGTATTTTTAAATGAATTTCACTAAATAACCAAATGTTACTAAAACACTGCCTCCATTTTCCTCTTATAAGAATAACTGCCTTATAAATATAACAGCACAGTAAATAAAATTTTTGCTTGGTGTTGTGGAAATATTTTATTAATTTAAAAGAAAACTAGGAACTAAAATACAATAGAAACTAATATCTCGTGGCTGTCATCGTAAGAGTGGTAAGTACTTGGACAAAAAGTTTATAAAAATATGATATTTAAATGTTTAAAAGCGGTGATTGCGTGTTTTGGTATATGCGTGAAAGCTAAAAAACTGTTCATTTATGTTTATTTTATTTTATTAGAGGTACCTAATGTATTTTGATATTGAGCAATCAAAGTATCTCGTTTTCAAATTCTGTTTAATTTCAGAACTTTTGAGTTTTATACAAACTTTAATCATTTCAGAAAAACAGTAAAATGAACACTTCTTGAAAGCGTCTTTCCAATTTTTTTAACATGTTATTTCTAGTTTAATATTCAAATAATGTTTAATGTGATTTCTATTAAAAATTTGTTGCAACTTTTTATTTAGCGCGTTTTTTTAAATGAATTTCAGTAAATAACTAAATGTTACTAAAATGCTGCCTCCATTTTCCTCTTATTAGAAAAGCTGCCTTGAATGTCACAAATAATAAATTTTTATTAAGTGTTGTCTGGCGTGATATAATTTTTGTATTATTTAAAAAGGAAATTGTGAACTAAAGTACTATAAAAAGCAATATCTTGCCATTATCATAGGAGTGGTAAGTACTTTTAACAAAAAGTTTACGAAAATACTATAAAATTTTGTTTAAATGTGTAAAAGCGGCAATTGCGTGTTTTGGCGTAAGCGTAAAAGTTGAAAATCGGTTCATTTATGCGTACTTTTTATATTAGAGGCAATGTATTATGTTACTGGATGATCGGAGAATCCCATTTTCAAGTTTTGTTAGTTTAATTTCAGAAATTTTTAAGTTTTATGAAAATTTTGAATCATTTGTAAAAATGGACTGTTCTAGATAACGTCTTTTCAATTTTTTTAAATCCTTTTTTCTGTTATTTATCTGTTCTTCCTGTTATCTATCTGTTTTCCCTAATAAATTCCGTAGTATCGGTTATTCATTAACACTGTGGACATTATTAAAAATAGTAAATTAAGCGTTCTATGGCCAAAACTTAATTTACTCAGCGAAAAATTAATTTTAATAAAAATTATTGTTTATCAATAGTAATTTCATATAAATTCCATTTAAATTAACTTTTTCTTTGTAATTTGAACTTGTTTTTTATTTAGCGCGCTTTCTTAAATTAATTTCAGTAAGTAACCAAATGTTACTAAATCACTGCCACCATTTTCCTCTTAATAATTATTAGAATAGCCGTCTTGAATAATATCGTAAATAATAAAGTTTTGTTCGTGTTGTGCAAATATTTAATTAAATAAAAAGAAAATTGATCTACAGAATAATAAAAAGCAATATCTCGAGATTACCATTAGAGTGGTAAGTTGTATGATAAAAAAATTTATGAAAATATGATCAAATTTTGTTTAAATGTCGAAAAACTGTTATTCAGTCTTTTGGTTTATGCGTAAAAGCTTAAAAACTGTTCAATTATACGTAATTTTTTTATTAGAGGTAATGTTTTTTGTTATTGGTCAAATGGATAGTTTTATTTTCAAATTCTGGTAGTTTAATTTCAAAAATTTACGGGTTTTATGCAAATTTGTACTCATTTTAAAAAATAAAGTAAAATGGTCTGTTCTAAACAACGTCTTTTTAACTTTTGGGCGCATTCTATTAGTTTTAATATTGTTTGTTTAGAGTTAAATTCACTGTAATTTAATTTTTAATTTAGCGCTTATTTTTAAATTAATCTCACCAAACCTCACGTCTTCTTCTTCCTATTTGATTTCTGAGAAAGCCGGATTAAAAAACAGTTGAATGTTGTTACTAAAAGAAAATTTTGTTTGTAAAAACATTTTACATTTTTTTTTTTTTGTTGAAAAATTAATCTAAAATTGAATAAAAACGTATTTTTGTTTATTTACAGTGTGGTAAGTAATTTGAACAAGAAATTTACAAAAACATTTTAACATTTAGGTTAAATGTCTCTTACGATAATTGCGTATTTATGTTAGTAAAGAAAAATTAATTGTATTTGTATTTTCTTATTTGTACTGCATTGTACTTTAAAATTTACAAATCCATGGGCGTAATTTCAAACCCCGGCAGTTTAGAAGAAGTTTATGATGAAAATTTTTCATGTTTAAGTTCAACGAAATTTCCAGTAAAAAATTCTAGTACACAATGGTTTCCCACAAAGAGGTACATGTTGCTGAAAATCTGATAGATTTGGAAAAAATTGCCATCGACGATCAGCTGGAATTGGCTTTGAAATCAAAATCATTTAATACGTAATTGCACTATTCTAATTTGTGGATAAAGTTTACTTATATGTTGATCTTTTCAGTCTATGCACTTTAGAAAAGAAAATCTACCAGGAAATTTTGAATGAATTATACGATGAGGAACTAGCTTACATTTATTGCTTTCGACATCAATATATAATGAAAAGAATTAAAACGATAGATGAAAAATTCGCTGCAAACAGATATACACAGGAAAATGAGAGAGTCAAAGAACGACTACGGCAATTGCGAGAATCATTAAAAATTCGATATCAAAATTTACGCAGAGTTGCTGTACGTGTAGAAGATAAAGAAACTGAAGTGTCCATTGAAGATTCTGCAATAATGTTCATGAGTAAGTTTAATGACAATAGAAGCCAACAAATTCTTAATAAAAATCATTTAATGTAATAATTATATATCGCTGTTTTCTCTTTATTAGATTCCTTTATATCGCCGAAAGATTTATACGTGGCGATGAAAAAATATAAAGACTTATTACTTTTGGATATTCGGACAACTGAAGAATTCCTAACGTCGAAAATTAAATACGAGAACATCATTAATATTCCCTATTCGTTAATAACTAAAGGGTAAACAATTATTTTTCATATACATATATAAATTTTTATATTGATTCTTTTTGTTAGTCTGTCAGCAAATAAATTAGGTGATTTGCTGAGCGAGTCGGACAGAATGATTTGGAATCAACGGGACAGATACCGTGCACTAATTATTGTCGATTACACGATTAGGGATGTTAATTCTGATGACGAACCATTTTCTATTTTACGCTCTGTAATTGTAAATGTAAGTCCATTAATATCCAAAAAATCTTATTGGATCTTATAAGTATATATTTTTCAGTGGGATATAAATCGTAGTTACAACGAACATCCGGTCATTCTAGAAGGTGGATTCAAAGATTTTGCCGAAATGTATCCCACAGAAGTCGAAAATGGATATTTATTAAAGCGATTTAAATATATCGAATTGGATGAAATTATGGAAGACATGAAAGACCTAAATGTCGCAGATTTATTTAAGGACATTAAAAGAATAAGTTCATCTTCAAGTTTATTATATCAAAAACCTGATGAATTTGAATCGGGAGACTCAGAAAGTAATGCCAGTATGAGGGCTTTGCATTCGGGAACTAGTTTGACAACAGATTCAGAAAGTAATGACAGTATGAAGGTAGTCCATTCGGGAACTAGATTGTCATCGATATCGTCCGGCAGTTTGGCCACGCCACGTGAATGTCCAATTCCAACACCGTTTCCTGGGCGTTTGGAGGATTTCTATTCTGATCTTAATATTAATCGATCATCGTCTAGCAGTTCGGACATAATACCACGCGAAACTAGTCCAACTCCAACACCGTATACTGTGCCTCGTTTGGAGGATTTATATTCTGAATTTAATGTTACTCGAACATCGTCCGGCAATTTGGAGTTTGCAAGCGGAACTAGTTCAACTTCAACAGTCTATTACGAGCCAGCAGCGTTTGATCAGCCTTCAACGAGCCGCGGACTAACGTCGTCAAGTTATAACCAACCGTCGACAAGTATGAGTAGAAAAACTGATGTAGATCCATTGAAATTTGATGAAAATAGCAGCGAATCATCAACCGATGAAGACAAAGAACTTCGAAATAAAAACATTCTGGATTACCAAAAGAAGATGGAACAAAAATTGAACATTGATTTAAATCTAAAAAGGAAATTAAAACCTCAAGTTGATAAAACTATTAGTAAACCATTTGTAGATCGTGAAACTAAACCGGTGATGCAAAAATCTGTTGTAAAGAAACCAATTTACGGTTTAGTTGGCATGAAAAACGTCAGAAATAATTGTTATATGAATGCTTGTATACAAGCATTACGTTGTATACCATTAATAAAAGCATTTTTCATGTCGGACCTTTCAAAAAATATGATTGAAAATCGTTCGACAATACTGCTAAGCTCCCTTGTTGCAGTAACTCGTATTTTGTGGGGTTTTTCGGGAAGAATTTTTGATCCGTCCTCATTTAGAGATCGTATGGTGCAAATACGTCCACAATACAGATCTGGTGAACACGAAGACAGTACTGAATTTTTGTTGTTGGTATTAGATAAATTAGAGATAGATACTTCTTGCCAGTTTCCTGAAAAATATAAAGATACTCCACGACAAATAATTTATCAAATGAAACGTCATATGTGGTCAGTTTTTACTGATCTCTTTTATTATTTAATACGAAATGACAAAATCTGCTCGAATTGCAAAGCCGTAAGCACCTCATATGAATGTGAAAATACAATAATGGTGCCAGTTCCTGAGATATCTTGCTCTATATACGAAGTGTTGAAAAATTATTTCCAAACTACATCTATACAAGGATATAAGTGTGAAAAATGCCATCACACAGTGACAGCTGCAATTTCCAAGACAATGGATGTAATGCCGAAAATATTAGTAATTGCGTTAAAACGGTAAGTTTTATACCTGATTGGTAAATTGTTAAGCAGCATTGTGTATTAACATTTTGTTTCAGTTATGTACAGATAGGCAGTACTTGTGTGAAGAGTAAAATTTTTATTGATGTTCCTGAATCGACTATGGATCTTTATGGCAGTACATACGAACTTCAAGCCATTATATGCCACAAGGGATCCCTTGAAATTGGCCATTATTATACAGTTGCAAAAATGTTTGACTCGTAATTAAATTTAGCTTTTTGTTAATTTATTATTTTTAATATTTTTTTTTTAATTAAGGTGGTATGAGGCGAACGACGACTATGTCCACAGCGCCAAATCAATGATCAGTGATGAGTTCCGTTCGGAATGTACTGTGTTCTTTTTCCAACTTAAATCAAATGGCAAGAATTAATTCTTGAAATATCACTATGTGATAGTTGATCTAATTATTTAATTGCATATTTGTTAGAGTATTATTTAATTTGTTAATTTAAAGAAATTTTCAATTTTATTTGTTTGTTTTCTCCGTTCATGTTGTTTAATGTCAATATACATACTATATAAATTTGTTCCAAAGTTTTAAAGTGTAATGTGTTAATTTTGTATTGTTTAGAAATGTTAGTTAAAGTTTCGAAAAACGACTATGTTCACTGCGCCAAATCTATAAATTTCTATGAGCAGTGACGAGTTTCGTTCCGAATGAACTGATTGTACTATTTATTTTTGGCTTAAATACCAAAAGTTAACTTGAAATATCACTCTGTGATAGTTGATGTAATTATTTCATAACATATATGTTAGAGAATTGTTTAATTTGTTAATTTAAAGAAATTTTTAATTTTGTTTGTTTCCTCCGTTCATGTTTAGTGTTCAATATACATACTATATAAATTTGTTCAAAAGTTTTAAAGTGTAATGTGTTAATTTTATATCGTTTAGAAATGTAAAGGTTTCGAAAGACGATTCTCCACTGCGCCAAATCTATGAATTTCTATTAGCAGTGACGAGTTTCGTTCCGAATGTACTGTTGTGTACTGTTTTTTCGGATTAAATACCAAAAGTTAATTCTTGGAATATCACTCTGTGATAGTTAATGTAATCATTTAATTACATATTTGTTAGAGTATTATTTAATTTGTTTATTTAAAGAATTTTTAATTTTGTTTGTTTCTTACATTCATGTTGTTTAATATCGTTCTATATAAATTTTTTAAAAAAATTTAAGTGTAATGTGTTAATTTTATATCGTTTAGAATTGTTAAAGTTTTGTTTATCATTCCATTAAAAAATTTGTTAGCTTTTCTTAAAACGAAAATGCTGTGATGTTTAATAACTAGTATAATAGAATTATATATGTATTTATTTTCATAAATAAAGTTCATTTTGTAATATTTACATTTTCAATTTTTAGCCCGATACCTAAGTTTGATACAAAAATTTTTCCTTTTATTATTACCATGTTAACAATATTGTATTTAACTTTAAATACAAATTCCTAAAGTATGTGTGAATAAAAAATCAAGTTAAGAGCACATACAAAAAAACAATTTTATATTGTGTAGCTTTATTGTTCCGTTAGTTTCACAAAATAAGTAAATAAAAAAGATTTAATATAATATTTAATTGAATCATAATACATAATCCCTTATTTTACAATCACTTAATTCAAAATACAAAGTTTTACTTACTATTCAGAAGTCCTAATTCTAAGAATTGTATAAAATAACATAATTTTGAATAAAGAACATACTCAACTCAAATATAGAAGAAACATCTTCTATTAAATACAATTTTCTACTGAAGTGAAGATACAGCTGCCGCTTGCGGCGATGGTGGTGTGGGTGTTGATGGAGCTGATTGTGAAGTAGGTGGTTGCTGAATGGCCCATTGCCCCTGGTCGGCTTGTAAACGTTGATGAGCTTGTTGTCTAGCTCGGAATTCGGCCGCTTTTAATTGTTCTAAATGGAACTGTTGCCGTTCAGTAATCAATTGTTGTCGTTGATATTCTAAACCCTCCCTTTCACGTTCCATCGTCGTTTCCAATTCTTCGAAATGACGCAATTTTATTTCCAACTTTTTCATTTGTGTCTCCACCAATAAAGCCACCAACGATTTAATTTTCCTCTCTTCAACTGCCGCTAAATGTTTCGCTTTCACAGCAGCCGCCGCCAAGGCAGCTGCAGCCGCACTTTGCATTTCACTATCTTTTACCGTTTTCTCCACTTTCACTTCACTACCAACTTCTTTTTCTTCTTTTTCCACCACTGACTCGCTTTTCTCGTTAGACTTTTCATCCTGACTACCATCACTGCCATTTTTCTTTTCATCGGATTTATCTTCCTCTTTTATATCCATTTCTTTTTTAACTTTATCCTCTTCTTCTTTCTCTGGTGCTGTTCCTGCAATACCAGTCAATGCCAAATTTGCTGCGGGGTCATATTTACCTTCAGCTGATGATGCTTCCACATTTTTCAAATGTGCATCCATCACAGCTGCTGGAACTTCATCTTTAATACTAGCAAATTCATTCATTGCCGACTTAGCGGCAGCCGCAGCCACTCTCGGGTCCACAATCGACGCTAAGAATGCAACTGTCGACATTATTGGATTGCCAGCTTTACTGAATGGTATCGGTTGATAAGCCAACGGTCCCAAGGTACCACCAGCTTCTGGATCTTCCAAATAAGGATCCTCAATCGGCAAACGAAGGAAATGAAGTATACATTCATCCTGTGTACGAGAACCAACATGTTCACACACTTTATTCCAATCGTCTTTGTACATCTCTAAACCTTCTAATAACAATAATGTTTCCTGTTCCGTCCAATCGCGTGTCAATGAAGCGGCATTTTTATTACGTAATGCGGCAGGTTTTTTCGCATATTGATCCAATTTCAACCCAAAACTCGATATTTGATCACCACTTTCCACTTTCTTTTGATCTTGTGCCCTATCTAAGTCTAATAACGTTTTCGCAGCACTTGGTTGTGGTGTTTTCGGTGGATTTACAGGCTGTAAACCTGATGGTGTATCCGATAAAATGTGAAAATGCGACGTTGGTGGTGGGCCCATTGGAGTTGGTCGACTATCCGTGTCGACCTGATAATTAATCAAACCCCATTGCTCTAAAAATGCATGAACTCTCATTATTGCGCACACATCACCCGCCAAATTTCTCCTGCACGCCGTGCTTGTTATATATTCTGTAGGATTCAATCGGTACGTGTCGACCATGAAGTTTCTATAAGCCAAATAAATTTCTGGTGTTTTCGATTTGTTTCTACCATTGAAAAATTCCGGCATGGCACGTTTTTCGACCTCATGAATTGAATTGTAATCAAACCAAGCCGAATACGATGGAATTATTATGTGATGAGTTTGTTCAGTAACATTATCTTCTTGTCCATCATCTTGTGTATTACTGTCGCTATTTTTACCAGTTTGTGAATCCTCTCCTCGCTCTTCGGTTTCATCCAAATCTGTTACTGAACCTCCTTTCAACGGTTGCAACTCATGATCCTTCTTCGTGGGCGGTTGACTCGAACTATTTGAGTTGACTTCAACAACATTCGGTTCAGGTGTTGGTTCTTCCATGTCTTTCGTAAGATCTTCAATTTCACTTTCGTCTGGCCGCTGTTTTTTACCCACTGCTGGACTACGCCCGCTTTTTCGTTTACCAATTTTCGATGGTGGCGATGGTGAACGTTTTCGTTTTGGTTTATTGTTGGTCTTTTTACATCTGTCTTCGGATGGTGTCATTAAATCTTCGACTGACATCAATTTCGGATGAATTTTCTTTCTACCACTTTCGTCTACTTCATAATCTTCTTCAGACATCCATTCGTTATATTGATCTGTATCGTAAATCCACGAATACGTAACACGCCAAGGCCCGGAACGTGGACTAGGATTGTCAACACTTAAATCCAATCCAGCAGCTTCTAAATTTACCCATGTATCAAAGGAATTTGGAAAATAGTACCAATGCATCATCACCATTTTGTCACGTTTGATGATAGGCCTTCCGTATTCCTCTTTAAGTGGATCAACCATACCATAAATAATATGTGTGGCAGTTTCTTCGGTTTCCACTACTTGGCTATTACGTTTTCGAACGATCTCCTTTATTTTTTGTACGACTATTTTGTCAATATCCGGACGTATATATACTATTGGTAGTGTATAAAGTTTACCTTGTATTAATGCCTTTTCCATTAATTGATACATTTCAAAGACACGATCTAATTTTGACACATTTTTCCCTGTTGGCAGTTCAAATCGTCTCCAATTGTGATCACTTTTAAAACGATAAGCAACTAGCAATATTTGACACAAACCACCACCTGGTTTAAAATCAAGGAAAAATTTTACTGGTATTCGTGTCATTGGTGGTTTTTGTACATTTTTTCCTAAAAAATCCTCTTGGAATTGCATTAATTGTATCGTGACACTAGCTAATGTTTTGTTGGTCAACGGTTCATTTTGTATATACTAAAATAATAAAACTATGTTAGATATATTATTAAATAATACCGCCATTCGTCATTATTATTACCTTTTTACCGTTCTTCTGCAACCACAATTTAACACCTTCCATTGCAGTTAATGTATCAGGTGCTTCAAAATATTTTGTGTTTGGACTTCCGTCCATTTTCGGTCCTATCGACAGCATCTTCTGTTAGTATTTTATGACTTCCCAAACCTGACGCCGACAGTTATTTACTAGTACAATGGCATTTGGAAGTTTATATGTGTTCTATAGTATACCTATTGAATAAAATACAAAATATATTCAACAATTCATTCAAAATATCCACTCTAATTAGGATAAAATACCTCAAACTGGTCGGTAATTTAAGGCTCCACCATTTTACACACTAACCATACAAAACTAACGAAGTTACCAAGTAAACTTTTGTTGGCAGCAGAGCGACAGCGTCGACGTACTAGGTAGTTCTACATATGCTTGTTCCATGATTCAGCGCGTAAATTTAAACACTCTGAACAGAATAAAACTCGCGTCAGTTATCTTTGGCATAACTTTTTAAACTAAAACAGATCTGTCTTAAATTTTAAATACAATTTTTTATATAACGGACTTGCAATTACAGTTCATTTCATTTTATAATAGGGAAGTAGGTATGTAGTAGTCATCAATGTCCCGAAAATATTTTCATTGGATGAGCACTTGTCCTAAACCCTTAAAAACAAAATTAAATGAAAATATTTCAATTACTTTTCAAGAAAATTTAGAGGGAAGCTTAAAAGCACCTTGTATAAAACGTAGTTAGTGCAAACTGCCAAATTGCAATTAAATTCATCGATAAGAATGGTTTTTGATATGATATAATTTTTCTCTAATATGAATAAATAATAAAACTATTATAGATATTCTAAATTATCTAAGGTAATGTTTCTTTCGTAATAAAGACAAACCTTTTATACTTACGTTGTTCTTATGTAAAAGAAATAACCCTTTCATAAGTTTCATACCAAAAGCAGGGTCCATTTTATTATAACTTTTATTATAACGTCTTACTTTTTAATATATACGTACATGCATATAAGTGTTTCACGGTAGCTAGAGTATAGGTATGATTAGAATTTTCCCCCTTGTCCCCACTCTTGACCACAAGGTCACGTCAACTGTGACATTTCACATTAACATATCAATTTTAACTTGTCAAACTTTGACAATGTTTGACATTAATTTGTGATAACTTCATGGAATTTGAAAGCAATTTGAATAAACATAACCAACACAATAAATTTTGACAATTGCTGCTGCAGGTTCGTTCGTAGTAGCTACACGTGTAGCACTAGTGTCGGCCTCGCATGGTTTAAAGCCATAGCAACGAAAAACGAAAAATGCTCGTGACGTGACAAGGTGACTAATAAATCTGGTGGGAGACGGTTAGGAACTAGTGGTGGGAGAAATTTGAATCAGACCTTTACTATACTGTCCTTGTAAGTGTTTACCATGTGTTTACCAAACGAACGCACAAAAACCACTAAAACTGAAACTGAAAACGTAAATTACAGTACACCAATAATAGGCAATATATGTATATAGTACCATATGATCTGTTCAGTTGGCCACCTGCGGAGTTTAGTTTAAATTTGATACCAATGAGATTTCTCCGATTTTTGTACATTATTCTTAAAAATAAATATTAGTAAATAAAAGGCGCAAATTATTATAATAAATGATTACAGAGAAACACAAAACTAAAAATATATAAAAATAGATGACAATAAAGCACTGGATATAGGAAATTTTTCTATCAAAATTTTACAAAAATAACACAGTGGAACATTCCTAACAAGAATCTGAAGGGACCAGAAAAAAATCCTACTTATAGAAATTCAGATGAATTCACAAAAAACTAAAGAAAAATTCATAATTTGAATTACTCGTAGTCGTAAGGTGTTTACCAGGTCTGTAAGTATGAAACCGGAATTTTTTTTAAATAAATAAGCCATAATTTTTTTGAAAATAATAAAAAATATTTTATTCAAAATATTACCCATTGCTAGTTACACATTTTTGTCATCTCTCTGGCAATTTATGGATGCCACGCCAAAAAAGCTGTTGGTCCTTCGAGTTAAACCAATTCTTAACCCACTCTTGTACATTTTCTTAAGAATTAAAACGCTGCGTAGCAAGTGCGTGTCCCATAGATGAAAATTTAAAAAAATCTGAAGGAGCCAAGTCTGGTGAGTAAGCGCATGAGATAAAGTTTGCCATCCAAACGATTCAATCGTGTCTTTGACATGTTTTGCTGTATGGGATGGTTCATTATCATGCAGCAAAATGACTTTAGGTTGCCTTTTTCATATTCTGGCCAATTTTGCTGTATTACTCGATTTAAATTTACTATTTGTTGTTGGTAATGTATGGCATTAACAGTTTCACCAGGTTTAAGCAGGCGAAACCAGGTTTTAAATTTCTTCGGCGGTCTTCCACGTGCTTCGTTTACCACGTCAAAATCACCGTTTTTAAATTTTTTAAACCACTCGAAGCATTATGATTTACCAAGAGCAGGTTCTCCATAAGCTTCAAGAAGCATTCGATGAGATTCTGCCGCGGTTTTTTTCCAAATGATAACAAAAACCCAATGCTGTCCGCAAATCGTAGTTTTTAGGAACAAACTTCGACATGTTCAAGAGTATAAAAAAAATATAGTTAAATACAAATGTGTATTGTTTTAGATTAAAACACTTTCTCAAATATTTGAAAAATACAAAAATGACAATTACGAGCTGTGATTATCATTTATTTAGCGGACATAGTGACCTTTATACAAAATCCGGTTTCATACTTACAGACCTGGTATTTGTCACCAATACACCAGTAAGATCCTTTTATCACCATTTATCAGTAGATAATTTTGTTGCAAGTAAACGATTGAACATTATTAAGTTTCATATCGTCAGCTGAGGAT